>JASDQU010011835.1:182613-226584 GCA_032191745.1 Picea mariana | reverse complement strand
GGTTTTCTCAGAGCTAGACATAGACTTTTCGAATCACAGGGATGCATGAAAGTTCTCTACAGGAGTCAGGTTGGTAGTACTATCCAGGGCTCTGTACGCGTTCAGACAATCAGGTAGAATGGAGGAGGGACCCTTCTCATGGCTCACCCTGGCCATTTTATTTGCATGTGTCAGGGTTGACACTTGTCACCCATGAAACTACATGCATTCCAGCAGCACGCATCTTCCTTGTATGTTCTCCCCTTGCCAGAAACTTAGGATAAAACATAAAATGCACATGTCTTTTGGGATAATATTAAAATATTATTCCCAGGCTTAAGCCCCCTAGGCTCAACATTTAGCCCCTTTTCTCACCTTCCAGCCCCTAATTCCTTGCCCACTCTATGGATGCTTAGTCCCCCTTCACTCATTCATGATGGTCGGTCTGCACATGGTGGTGTTTATATTTTATTAATTGTTCTGCGTGATTACATATACAACAATAGGCTCCTAGCCTTCAACACTGAGGCTCCCTGGCCTAGCAAACACATAAGCCTCCAACTTATAAAAAACTTGGCTCACTAGCCTATAAAACATAATTACAATTCCTTTCTTAACATGGTTTACAACGGGGCTCGGCCTTGGGGACACTACACTTGACATATCTACAGTTTATATCTCATCGACCTACCCTCCCAGTAGATCGAACACTCTCATCGACTTGGAACTTTCCCACTAGGAATTTCACCTTGACACAATTTCCATGTTTTTCTGAAAGGTTATCCTTATGATAGGATTCCTTTGAATCCCCTATCTCCGATGAATGACCAAGATATAATCTTCTCAATGGATCAATGGATGAATTTTCCTCTTGGGTTGGACAGGGATTCAACAAGGTTAAGGGTTATTTCAATACATAATATCCCATGGAATTCCTAGACACCTTTCTACAATGGTTTTTTATCTAATCCCTCATTTTTTTAACCCACTTATTCAATACATAGGAAACACTTCACCATATCCCCCAACGTGAAGATTTCATATTCTACAAGCTTTCCATTCAGAGGTTAGGGAAAACATGGGGTTACAGGACTTCATTGACCTCCCATACATAGTTATTACAACCAATCACTTAACCTTTAGAAAGAAATGTATTTCATGATTAAAAATCAAATTTAACATTCATTCAACAATTAAAACTACCATTGAAAACAAGATGAGATTCATATTCATTAATAAACATTTAATAGGTACGTTGAGAAACACTTATATGTTTCCATTTAATTTTCAACCAACCAACTAACAAAGGGTGAATGCCTTTCCACCCAACCATAGGATCTTTTTCACTTATACTCGTCTACAACAAAACGCCCTCATTCCAGGCAATGATAACACTAGGGGACTCTTATAAGTTGGCTATCATGTCAAAGAAATTTATAAGGAAGGTTATTCACCTTCACTACATTGGAAACAATATAAATCTCATTGATCTCACGGCCTCCACGAGCTTACGAGGAGCCTTCCCAGCTGGACTTCCTTTGCACAAGGGAGTCCTTTTTTTGCTACACAATCCCTTGGTTCCCTCTCATTACCAGTGGTGGTTTCTTTCCAAAAATAACCAAACCATGACCCTCTCTTCTCTAGTATGGATATGTGTATTCTCTATTCAAGGGTGACCATTCATGTCTTGGGTAATATTTCTATTTTCCTCATGAAGACTTCCCATTTCCCATGTTGCTTAGTTCGATGCATGTGATTTATTTCTTCTCATTCACGTTTCCATATACTCCGTCTCTGTGTCTATATATGTGTGTACAATCCCTCTTCCTCATAATTGTTCTTTCTAATATGGAACATTATCCTTTTTCATTGGGTTCACCAACTTGCTTCTATCATAAGCAACCCTCGACATCAAGATATTGAATCGAAGGGGAAATTATAGGTACTTTTGGCAGAAAATTGTAGCTATCCCTTCAATCTTATGAGTATAGTTTCTAAAGGCAGTCATGTTAGAGATATTACACACTTACCTAGGTAATTATTTTCCTAAAGTTGTTATTCCAATGTTGAGAAATCTTCCTTAGATGATAATATTATGTCTATATAATATTCCCCTACAAAATAGGGCACTTCTCTTTAGTTTAGGGTTAGTTACACTTAGTTAGACTAGTGGAAGTCACTTACGCATGACAACCTAGGTTTTATCACCATCAGTTGCATGTGTTTCTCTCACTTCTACATGTGTGACTCATTTAACTAATGATTGCATGGATCAATTAATTAGGACTAGATGGCAGTTCACTCCAATTTCTGTCAGTGAGTGTCAAGATCTCCCTAGATCACTACTATGGAGCATTAATTAATCATGTAGCCTATATAGATATATTGTAAATGTTGGATTATTGAGAGGGGGGTGAATCAATAATAGCGGAATACAATCCTTTTTAACCAAAAAATGCAAGTGTTATATCAATCTAGTATTATCATCCAATAGTTGCATAGTAAATAAATACTAAAAAAATGAGAAATCATACAGATACACAGTGCACCATTGTTTTTATATGGAAAACCAAAGTGGGAGAAAACCACATAATATTTTTTCTTAGATGTCTTTAAGAATTACATTCACTGGAAGCACCAACTTCCTTTGTTTTCCAACTACAACTAGAAGGAGGCTTCAACCCCCTAGTATCTCAGGCTACAACTTGAGGGAAGCTCCAACGCCCCAATTCTTTGGCTACAAATAGAAGGAGGTTGCAACCCCCTATGTTTTCCGGATACAATCAGAAGGTGGCTACAACCACCTTTCCTTGCCCCGTCCAACTGCCCTGAAATAAAAATAGAATGATGGAACCATTGTCACGCTATCACTATGAGATATGTTGTTGTAAGCCTGTACCAATCAAACTACACCAAACAACCTATACCAATAACCTAAACCATGCATCAACCTGTACCTCAACCTGTAATCAACCTGTATCATAAATAAGTGCATCAACCATGCACCAAATATGTACCAATCATGCATCTAATACACATAAACTATGACTCATCAAGATGTACCAACATCAACAACTATACACCTAATTTATGTGCCAACTCATCAACTACTTGTCTCAACCATGTACCCAACGTGTACCTCAATCATATGCCAATATATCCATCAAAAGTTCTCTAGTAATACATCACACTATCTATAACCAAATACCATAAACCATTACATCAAGCCATGTGCCACAACCTCATTGGTATACAACCTCTATATGTAACATACCTCAACCAAAATCCCTCATCAATTTCATCATCCAAATTTGATTTGTAATTCTGTAATAGACCTGGTGTATATGATCAGATACCTGCAAACCTTCCTTAAATTTCACAACAAGAGACTATCATTTTCATCAAACTTTACTTTAGTCTCACATGACTAATTTTGGATTAGTAAAAAACCCTAACTTGCAATAATCATAATTATGTACCTGTAATGAATAAAGATCTGAAAATGGTACACAATTTTCTTCAATGTATTTTATGCAATTCCTCCAGATTTCACTACTTGGAACCTCTCAGAAAATGAGTTATAGCAAAAATGACATACCTTGTTGAATTCTAGCTTATTCTAGAGAGTGAGCGTGTAGAGCATGCCCCACACATAATATTTGTTGTGTGGATCTGAAAATTGTACACATAATACTAAAGAATGTACTCTAAAAAGTACATTTTTTCTTACTGAATTTGGATCTATTATGAAGAAGTAATGACGTTTTTACCTGAAACACCTGTTTTAGACTAGTTTCAAGACTAGCCACAAACCCTATTTTCCACGACGTGTAAATCCAAAAATACAAAGATCCACAATATGAAAATTGTATCACAACTACTTAGATATGCTTCCTCAATGGCCTCCCAATTTCACGGTCTAAATCATTCTAGAAAAATTGTTATTGCGAAAATGGTGAGATGACTTGTAAATAACATACCTTAGAAAACATCATCAAAATAATTTATCATCCCTTGAATTTCGGCCTTCTTTACTTCACCTTCCCTCTGAAATCCGGCTTAGATATCCTTTGGTTACTTCAGTCACCTGTATATATTCAATATGCTCAAGTGTGATTAAAATGAGAGAGCCTTGCCTCTTATTTATACTTTCATGTAGCTTTCTCAAGGGGCTATCTTTTAACCATCTTAACCCACTTTCCTTATTTTAGGGTTAAACCACTTCTAACCACTTGTACACTTATTAATTTCTCCCTTAACTTTATTATGTAAACAATTTCTTTTGTATTCACTTTGACTTATAGTACACTTATAACTTCACCTTATTATTTACCTTCTAAAATCTCTTAAACCACTTTGACTACTTTGACCTTTTGGGACTTTTAAATGACTCATGAGGGTTCTCCAACTTCACATGGACATAACTCTCTAATTATGAGGAGTTATGTGACATTCCACATACCAATGGAAATGTCATGACCTTTACTATCCATCTAAAGTATTCCTACCTACAAATATATCAAATCTCATACCATTATCCATCAAACAAACTTGGGTCCATTACCCAAACCTTTCTCCAACTTCACATGGCCATAACTCTCTAACCATGAGGATTTATGTGATAGTCCACATACCACCAGAAATGGAATGACATGTACTATCCATATGGAATAGTATTACCTACAAATATATCAAAACTCATACCATTATCTATTAAAAAAACTTGGGTCCATTACCCAAAAATTTGTGCTATCGGAATTTGCTACCAAACCTTCATCAAGGGCTGACATCAATGACAACCAACCCAAATAATCAACAATATTCCCCTTTGAAATTTATGGCAACACTATGATGCAATACTTGAAGTCATATCACTCGTGCTCCCCTTGTGACCATCGCTCCCCTTGGAACCATGCCTCTGTGTTCTTTCTCTAAGCCTACATCTGATAAATCTCTCCCCCTTTGTCATCAATAGAAAATGTATCTTTCCATCTAGGGATGCTCCCCCTAACTGAATTGTCTATGGGGATACTCCCCCTGACTGAAATCTTCCTAAAACTGATCTCCCAACCTGAACTATCCTCTTTATGGTGCTTCCTCGTGTAGATCTAATACATATAATATAAGCATTCAAAAGCATTTGTTTTGGAGTAGAAATTACTCCAAGTGCGTGGCGAAGATACTCAAAGGCCTCTCTTGGAAGCAGTTTTGTAAAGATGTCTGCCACTTGTTCTTTTGTGCCCACATATTCAACTCTAATGTTATTCTCTGCAACCCGTTCCCGTAGAAAGTGATACTTTGTTGGAATGTTCTTTGTCTTGGAGTGAATCACCGGGTTCTTTGAGATACTAACGACACTTGTATTATCACAATAGATTGGAATGGGATCATCATACTCAACCTGTATTATCACAATAGATTGGAATGGGATCATCATACTCAACTTATATTATCTTTTCTTTTCTTACTTGTTCTTTTCCCCTTCTATAAATTTCCTTCTCGAATCCTCCTCCATATCCCATTTTCCCTTTTCTTTGTTATATCAAGATTACCATACTTAATCATTTTCGCCATGTTTGCAAGTTGGGAGACTTGTGGACTCTAGGACTTGTATTACGTTCCCATTAATATACATTGGTCCGCCCCAACACTTAGTTTATTTTAGTATCGAGGAATTGCATACTTGCGAACTCATAGACTCACATGTTATTCTTTCACTCCTCTCATAGTCCGCCCGAAGTATCTCTACACTTAGCCATTTCATATATTTGGACTTTCAGACTTTCTTACTTTCGGACTTGCATCTCCCTTCTTTCACTTTTCTTGAGTCACATTTAATGCTATCTTTATGGACTCAATTACTAAATTCATTTCTGAAAAAGACTGTAATTAATAGTGTTTATATCATGGAAAATCACATTTATTTAGAAATAATTCGTTCTTTTAAGAAAATCTAACTTAAAATCATTTTAATGTGCAAAGTAATATTACAAGAAAATTCTCCCCAACTCAATGACGTTGTTCATGAGAAAACAATAGTTCTATGGAGATACCTTGAACCTCTTTTCCAGAGGGGGGATCCATACACTATATATACTGCTATGACGTTATATACTTCTATATAGAGAGAGAGGGTGGATCCATACAGTACGTGCTGTGAATTTCATAAAGCATTATTTTATTTTTATTGCTAACTAGCTCACACTGAGAAAGGAAAAACATGGAAAAAGTGGTCCATTTGCATCAGACGCAGGGTGACGAGAGGCAGGGTGATGAGAGCATCGTAGCAGCGTTAAGCGTTATTAACAGGAAGCCGTTTATAGGGATGCAATCGGCACCGATTGAAAAGAACTCCAGACAGGAAGAATCGCCAGGGCCATTGAAAGATTAAATAATCTGTGGGCCATTGAAAGATTAAATCTGCTTTTGTTGAAAGAAAAGGATCGTCTTATTATAAATGCAATGTTTGAAACTTCCTGGAAAACATCCAAATTGAATGACAAATCTCTATAATGATTAAAATTACAATAAATAGTTTCACATACCCTTCATTTGCGTATGATTTTACATCTCCTGTATGTCCTGTATGGAAAGTCCAACGCGATGAGACATTAAAGATTTTGTTGGTTTTTTTATTGGCAGATTCCAAATAAAATAGGTCAGAAACAATATGGTCGGGATTTTGTCCTGAACTCAGTATTGAACAGTGCTTTTATGCATTATCAGAGGTTATATACTGCGACATGTATAGATGTAGAGGATTCATACACTATGTGCAGTGAATTTCATCAAGCATTATTTTATTTTTATTGCGAACTAACTCACATTGACAAAGGAAAAACGGAGAAAAGTGGTCCATTTCACTCAGATGCAGGGTGACGGGAGCATCGTAGCAGCGTTAAACGTTATTCACAGGAAGTTGTTGATAGGGATGCAATCGTCACGTACTAAGAAAGAACTCTAGACAGGAAGAATCGCCAGGGCCATTGAACGATTTAGTCTGCTTTTGTTGAAAGAAAAGGCCCTCCTTTAATCATGTAATTTTGTCTTTCCCATCATATATTATTAATAGACGTAGGTATTAAATATTCATATGAAGGATTAGAGAATAAAAAGATCATACTTTAATCTTTAGTGGAATGTTCCAATAAGATTTGTTAAATAAAGGTAAACGGAATGGCCAGTAAACGGTCATTCTCATTTTGTGGAAAAGTATAAAGGCCTCTATTACTTTGTGGAAGCAAAGAAGGAAAAAACACGTACAGGGAAAATGAACTAAATTTGCTGTGACTAAGAACAATTACTTTTGCACATTATTAGAGGATTATAAGATGGAATTTTGTGAGAATGGAAAGCAAATATTTTTCCGAGAAAAATGTTCTGAATATAAATGGAAAAACTAAAACTAAATTATTGAGTGTTAAGAAATATTCTTCATATGAGTGTCTTTATATGGAAAAACTAAACTAAGTTATTGAGTGCTAAGAAAGATTCTTAAAAGAATACTAAAACTAAATCATTGAATGCTAAGAAAGATTCTAGATTCTCGATATGAAGTGTATGTGTCTCTATGGGAAAAGTAATAAATTATTGAGTACTAAGAAAGAATCTTCATATGAAATATGAAGTGTATGTGTCTCTATGGGAAAAGTAATAAATTATTGAGTACTGAGAAAGAATCTTCATATGAAATGTCTATTAAAAAGGATATGAGATATAAAGTGAATGAAAAATATACTAAAAAGATAGAGTTAAAGAATTGTTCTAATATAAATAGAGAAACTAAATTATTGAATATTAAGAAGGATTCTTAATATACAGTGTGTTTATTAGAAAGAAAGGAAACTAGAATATAAAGGGTGTGTTTATTAGAAAGAAAGGAAACTAGAATATAAAGGGAATGAGAAAATATAATAAAAAGAAATAGTTGTAACTAGTATTAAGAGTCAAATATCTTCTAATTTTATAAGATATTGTAATCTCATATAATAAAGAAACATAACTATAATACACACGTTTATTTTGTAAATTTAATGTATAATATTTTTCTTTATAAGATATTAAAAAATATTTTTACTCTTTTTATTTCCCAAAACTTATTTATTGAATTTTTTTTAACACATCTTTTCAATTTTCAAAACTTTTTTTTTTATTAGATATCATAGGTGTCCATTTTTATCATTATATTTTTCAAGTCTTTTGTATTTATAGTTTTTCTTTCTCAAAACATGCTTAAGTCACACTTATAGTAGATTGAACTTCCTCTTTCCTCTTCCTTATAAAATATCTATATCCATGTCTATAGGTAAATTAAAATGCACCCACAATACCTATATCTATAAGTATATTAAAATTCTCCTCTCACCCCTTTATTACCAAGCCATATATTATCTATTTGAGTAATTTAAAAACACAATATGAATAAATGTAGTAGGGTATTTGATAACAAGTTTAGTCCTTGTGCAAGAGAACTATGAATATTTAGAAGACAAATTAATAAGTTTGAACAATGTCCTTCTGAATTTAAAAAAATGCAAAAAATGAGCAACCGAAAATCAACAAACAACTAATCAACAAAGCATATTTTACAAACCCAATTATAATTAATCAAAAAAACAGTTTCTACTAATCAAATTCTATTTATCATTGATAAAAGCAATATACTATAAATTAATAAAGTCATGTTTATAGATTCAGTTACAATTGAAGATCAATCTTTATCTACTAATGAACTTGTCTCTCGATTCCAAGAAATTGACACACTTGTAAATATTAAAGGATCAATGTTTGTTTCTAATGTGTTGTCTACCAAACTTGCACCTTTATCATACCAAGTCCTAACACCAGTTGGAGAAAACCTATGGAAAATCAAGTGTCACCTCAACATTCACCTTTGTCATTGCACAATTGGTGCTTTCTAACTGTGGGGTGATATTCTCTATTCTTGTTTGATTTGATATTATAGATTGCATACACTAGATTTAGCAATGGAGCACAAGGCGTTTATGATGAGAAATAGAAAGTGAAACACCAAGGAAATATTTAGGGGATCTACTCATAGTGGGTTAGTGTTGTAACCACTGGGTTATCGATTTAAGGTATTCGTTAATCAAGGTCCGAAGTGTGAGTGGAGAAAGTAAGAATGCATTGCATTTTCAAAAAATCCGGTAGATTAAATTTCAAAGCTTAATACCAAGGACAATAATTCTGGCTTTCAACAATTTAATGATAGCTCATTAACCTCTGGAAATAATAGGAAAATAAATTAAATAAAACAAACAACAACATCAATGAACATATATTCATAGTTCCAACAAGGTATAAAAAATACATTATTATCCTCTCAGCATTTAGAGAGAAAGATCAATTGGATGGACATAAGGATCAATTTGTCAATTTCCCCTCTTATTTTATATTATGGGGATTGGAATTAGGATCCATGAGATGCAACATACAACACAAAGTAATTCCATGTAATCCCTAAATGTAGTTTTGCGTACAATTCTAAGATACATAAAGGAAAAAATATACATGGAAACTAATATAGTAGGGCCAACATTAGAGCCTTCCACGTAAAGCAGGTCTAAACCCTTATAAATTTCCATTTCCTCTTTAAATAGACATTCATTTTAGATAATTTTCATGTATTAAAATATGCTCACATCCAAATAAACCTGACCATAAATTATTTCTCCAAAATACTAAGTTATTACTTCTGTATGTGTGGGTATTTCCTCCAGGTAAGAAGGAAACTTTAAGATCTCCACCTCTCTCCTAAAGTTTTTTGTTTGTAATATTAATCATTGTGATGAAGTCAAAGATGATCCTCCTAGTTTTCTCTCTGAGAACATATCAAGTGACTTTTCAAAATCTATTTTTATTTTCAATTTTATTGGTTGTTATGCCTTTGTCTATCCTCCTTAATGCTTGATTCTATCCATTTAACATGGTAGGAATAACTACAAAAGCCAATTTCTCTTCCATAATGCTTACGTTCCCTTAGGAACACATTGATCTAGTCATTTGAAAAAAACCTAGTGATATAATGCCACATCAAATCTTATACAACCTCCTCCATAATTATTAGGAATAACTACAGAAGTCATGTTCTCCTCCATAATTCTTAGGGTTAGCAACTGAAGATCAAAAGATGAGAAGCTTAGAAGAGATGATGCACATAAAGCTTAGAAGGGAAAGAACATTGCATAAATGTGATCAGGATTGAAATCCCCATAGTAAAACTACAAAGGAATTGAGGGAGGATCTTGTCCACTGATGTAGATTTTGGGACAAACAAGGACCATTAGATTACAAGAGAAGGATTGTTGGAGGAATGGTCAATAATCAGATCAAGTCATGACCGTTAGATACGCAAGTGCCAGATCAAGGGAAGGGATTGATTGTGGAGCACAAAGAGGGTATTAAACAACGCATTATTTCAAATTCCACAAATAGTCTAGATCGTTAGATCTCATCGATTCAAAGATTGACGATTGTGGTTGATCCACCAACAATCGCACAACTTCAATTGCAAAGTTTGGGCAACGGGCTAAACCACGTGCAAGTTATAGTTCCGCAATACACACTGACCGTTGATGGTCACCCGCCAATAGATCTACGGTTGGCATCAATTCCACTAACAAATGAACAAGTTTTCATTGCAGAACTCGATGATAATTTTAAATGTCATGCTAGTTGCGGACCCCACAATCATCCCTAATCGTTGATCTTCTCCAGGAGCATTCTCGACTGTTGGATCAAGTTGAGTGGAAGGACAGAGTAAGCCATAAAGAAGGACCAACAGATCTAGAGAATACATGACGATTGTTGGATCACGATCGTGGTCAACTCTGGCGATGACCACTTTAGTGAGAATGTGTTGAGAACATCTAAATTCACCCAAAGGCCGAAGTTCTGAAGTCATGAAGTAAATACATGTAGCACACACATATGGATATACACATCAACATACCATGTCAGTAAGGACACATGGAACAATTAGATAATGACAAGTGTCAAGATGAAAATGGCATTTCAAGTATGTGTAAGTCATGAATATAAGTGACACGTGGCAGCCAATCGGCCAATGCCAAGCCAGAAGTGACGTCAACAAGTTATGTCACTTTGAGAGTATGTACTTCGGGGGAAACTAGTTTCTAAGCACCAGTAACTGCCCAAAGTGTCGAAGGCTGAATTTAACACTAACTGTTGATCTACTTCAGAGTATTGTCAGCTATTGAGACTTATGGACACGCGTATTTGATCTAGAAACATTATCAATTTCAAATACAAGAGATCGTTGAACATTGAAGTTCCGAAGTGAACAAGGACCATTCATCGTGCAAATGAAACATAGATCATCTGATCTATCTCGACGAAATATGCTTCGAAATATTTGAAAGGTTGCAATGGCCGAAAGTCCTGAAGGATGAAGTCGTGAAGTAAATAGTGGTCGTCCATATCAATGCTTGATTAATTTATAGCTTTCAGATTAAGCAATGAAAGGATAAGTGTAAAGATCAAATATGACCATTGACTTGATTCTGGGAAATTACTTCAACCATCGGATCAACCCATTCCCGTGTTGACCACTTCGATGTTGACCAAACTCCAGAGGAAATTGGAACACGAATTATCTGGACCTCCGAACCCCGGCGTCCCGAATTCATGAAGTAAACGAGAATCGTCCATCTCTTCGTGGAAAGTAAAACCACGACTGTTGATTTTATTAAGTGATCAAGCACTCTCTTGGCCTATCTTTTGGTCACCACATGTGGTCATATGTAATAATAAAAATAAATATAAAAGATAATACATTGCTTAAGTTGATAAGCCCATGGTTTTGTGCTGTCATTCATATGAAAATGGTTTGAAGGAAGCACCTCTACAGAACTCGATTTCTGAAATATTTGCAGAGACATAGAATCGAGTTAGAATGAAATCGATCCATACCTGTGATCGATTAATGAAAATCATTTTCATTAAATTGAAAGGGATTCTCGATAATATTTGGATAAAGAAAAACAAATGAGATTATTGTTAAATGAAGGGGTGCAATGGTCCAAACAAAGGGACACAATGTTTCATAGCTCACAAAAGTTGGAAGAATATATAAACGAGAAAGAGTGGTGAGAATAAAGTGTCTCTGCAACCTGAGAGAAGAATATAAAAACCAAAATTAGAGTCCAAGAAGAAGAACTGTTGGTTCTAGGGTACCTGTCAATGTCTTATTGAATATCAAGTACAAAAGGAAACAAAGCAACAGATATGGAATCGAGTGTTTGAAATATTGCAACAGATACATTGAAGATTAAATGACAGAAGCAGAGAGAGCAGTCAAGACATGATACAAAAGTTTTCCAAATTCAGAAATTAAGGGTGGTTGGGTGGTTCAAGGACAAGTTGGATTATGCAAGGGAGTAGGTTCTTACTTGTCATTTGTAGTTGACTAAAAAGGGGTTTGTAACCTCCTACCAGTTGGTGCTGGTGAACAAGGGTGTGGGTGCATCCTGATCAGTGGGTGTTTATCTAAGAGGAAGAACATCTTCCTTCTATGTAACTTGTAAAGAATAATTTTGCAGTTAATAGAAAAAGGTTTGAGGTTTTCCCAATTGGGTTCCACGATAAAATATTGTGTTAAAATATTGATTGCATTAACAAAAGAAAATTTGATAAAATTATTGTGTCACTGATTCACCCCCCCCCCCACCCCCCCCTCTCAGTGATAGGATGTGGTCCTTCATATATCATAAATTATATATTATATAATATGTTGAAGAATTAACTTCAATTGATTTTTGAATACATTGAATATAAATAAGAGTATATAGTGAGAGAAAAGGAGGAGAAGATTGAATCAATATTTAGTATCTATTTTATTTATTTATGGTTAGATTAATATCAATAAAGTATTTATATTTGTAATATTTTTAAATAATATGTATTCCTAATGACAATAATGATAGTTAATATTTATTGAAATTAATTATTGTTTATCATATATTTTAAGAAAAACTATTATTTGATTTGGTTCAAAATTTTAATTTTACACTTGAAAAGATTAAAGAAAAGCATTCTTAGATTTGCATAGTTTTGATGAGCTAAAAGGTTTGGAATATTGGTATTTTGTAATAAATGTTTTTAAATTGACCTTCAATGTTGATTTATGGACATTTGAAGAGTAAGAATTGTTTTTCATCCTCCGCCTTTTGAGTGTTACAAATATGACAAATACATTCATCCTATTGTGTTTCAGGAATTTCTTAACACCTTGTTTCACTATGAAGTAGTTAGTTAGTTCTTATTTTAACAATTTTGATATTTTACATTGAGTCATTGACCTCTTTATCATGTCTTAATTATCTCTTATCCTCTAATTCTTATTTTGAGTGGAGTTTGAAGTAATTTTAGGAAGATTCTTATATTTCATATTAATTTAGATTAAAAACTTAGTCATAGCCATATTCTTAATGGGAAAATACGATCATTTTTCACAAGAAAATAAGATATAGAAATACTACAATCGTTATGAATACCGATGAATACAAATCTAAACTTCAATTCCTTCTCTCATCTTCTTTTTCTGAACCTATTTCTAAGAATCCAATCAATGCCATAACTAGCTTAGTCACTAAAACCATCAAATCTTCATCTTTGGACCCTTTAGTTCAAAAACGTCGTATTCCTCATAATCGTCAACCCTAAGAATCTATAGACAACCCAAAATTCATAAAAAATACATCCCTATTAGACCTAAAGTAAGCACTACAAGAGCACCCACTTATGCCCTATCTCTCTTTCTTTCTCATAAAATTCAAACATTTATTGGAAAAAACTCCCTTATTTATTAAATATTTTTTTGATTTTATTAAAAAAACTTAGCATCTTCACTTGAACATGACATCATGGTTAATTTTGATATTGTCTTCTTATTCACCAAAATTCATGTTCCTAAATATCTTGAACTTATTTCCAAACTGATTGAGCTTGAAATCGTTAACCTTATTGATATATGCCTTATCTCCACTATCTTTACCTTTAAAGGAATATGCTATGAGAAAACAAAAGGTATAGCCATGGGGTCATCCTTATGCCTAATGGTTGCCAATATTTTTATGGAACATTTCAAGGATTTAGTTTAAAAAAAATTTAATCTAAATCCCAAATATTGGTTTGGATTTGTTCATGATACCTTCATCATTTGGTCTCATGGCCTTTTCTCATTGAACTATTTCTTTAACCATCTTAACAACATTCCGCCCACATTCAATTTACTCTCGAAATACGAAATCAGATCTCTCTTCCATTTTTGGATGTTTTAATTTCTTGTCAACTTGATGGCACCCTTACCCACCAAGTCTATAGAAAAAGGACTCAAACCAACATATACCTTCATGCCCATTCTCACCATCAGCCAACCAAAAATATGTTATTCTCAAAATGTTGGTAACTCGAGCCATTCAAATATCTACTCCCCATTTCCTAGATAAAGAAAACTCCTACCTTACTAAGGCCCTTGTTTCCAATGGTTACTCAATCACTCAAATCATTAAATATTTTTGCTCACCCCTCCATACTAAATCCAAAAACTCCCCTCCCTTTTCGTTGCCTCTAGCTCTTATTTTTCTTCCCTGCATTCAAGGCATTATTGATCATACTTCTAAGATCATAGCTAAAAAGAATATCAAAACTTCTTTTAAACCCCATAAAAACCTTAAACAACTAGTTAGAACTGCTAAGGATAAATTTGATCGTATGTTTGGCCAAGGAGTTTATCAAATTCCATGTTCCTATTGAAAATCATACATTGGAAAAATGGTAGATCTTTCAAAGCCCATCTCAAGGAACATATCGCTAACACAATCCACAATTTCATCTCTAAGTTAGCTATCATTAAACACCCACATAATTCTAAACACCTCATTTTCTTTGACCAAACAAAAATTATTTCTTCAACACCCTGTCATTCCTTTCATATCATTAGGAAAATACTAGAAGTTGAAAAACATCCTAATAATTTTAATTGTGAAGATGGTTATAAACATAGCCAAACTTGGAAGTCTACTATCCATCATCTTGTTCAATAAGCCTTCACCATCTTTTTGACTCTTATTTAATTCTCATCCCACTTGTTTTTCACTTCCTTTTGAATTTAATTCTCATCCCACTTGTTTTTCACTTCATAGTACTTTTGAATTTAATCTAATTTTTTCTTTTATAAGTCCTAATTTATATTTTAATTTTATCATGGACAATAATGTGTTATTTCTCCTTTATACCTCCTAATTTATATTTTAGTTTTATGGTAACTTCATGGTACATTTAATTTTAATTTATAATGATTACTCAATAAATTCAATTTTAATTTACATCTCCTAATTTATATTTTAGTTTTATGTTAATTCATTTAATTTTAATTTATAATGATTACTCAATAAACTTAATTTTAATTTAAAACCATAATTCAATAAATTTCCATTCTTTAATGATGAGTAAGTGTACATTGAAAATGCTGCACATTT
The DNA here is from genome assembly GCA_032191745.1 of Picea mariana. Classification (NCBI taxonomy): domain Eukaryota; kingdom Viridiplantae; phylum Streptophyta; class Pinopsida; order Pinales; family Pinaceae; genus Picea; species Picea mariana. The sequence goes on along the minus strand of JASDQU010011835.1, from coordinate 211,084 downwards.
CAAAAACTTACACAATTTATCTCCAATAAATTTAAGCAATAAAATAAAACCTATTACTTTTATTATAATTTAATATATATTATATAGTCCAGTTGTTGTAACTCAATTGGTTGGGGTAGGGTGTTTTCTCCTCCCCACCTAGGTTTGAGTCTCATCTATACAACATGCTACTCTTTGTGAGTCAAATATTTTCGAAATACTTAACCCTCCTATGTTCTCCAATCTATCCATTAAAAGAACACTTGAATGTGTAAATACATTGGCTCCAAAAACTATCAACAACAACCAAAAGAACCTGTTGATTGAAAGAGCAAATGAGTGTGGAGAAACATTGGCTCAGAATGTCTAGATTAATATTAACAAAGTATTTATATTTATGGTTACCTTAATAAAGCATTTATATTTATGGTCTCCTCCATAATTCTTAGGTTTCCTTAGTGAACACATCAATATAGTAATTTGACAAAAACCTAGTGATATAATGCAACATCAAATCTTATACAACCTCCTTAGATGATGAATTCAATCCCTTAGCATTGGGTCACTAAGAAAAGAAGGGGTTTTATTCTTTTGGTATTCTTAAATTGTTCCATAGTTGAGCAAAGCATCTACGAGTGAGATATTGAAACATAATAGAGGAGGTAGAATATTTTGTAGCATCCATTCATGCCATAATTTCCTTGGCAAATCCATAGTGAGTGACCCTTTCTTTGTAATTACATTTCATAACCGAGAAAAAGAGATAAAAGCATACGCCTCACCTTCTAGATGGGTTTAATCCCATATTGGGATTATTAGGTCGCGTCTTGTTCCCATTGTGTGGATGGTTTGTTTATTTTTTTGTTTCTTTCATTTTGGTTTCATTTATTTTCACAATTTTGAGCTCTATGCTAATAATATTAAATCAAGAGATACTTAAAGGTAATAAATTGCATTATTAAATTTTAGAATATTGTAAAATTTGTTGTGGTGAACTATTCCTGTAAAATGTCCACAATAGTTTATGGATCATATCATAGCCACCGTTAATACTAAATGACATAAAAATACTAAATAATCATACTTTCAATTACTTTCCCTTTTCATTTACCTCCAAAATTATAATATTTTTCATCGTAAGCTTGGGTGGTGTAAATGCACAGAAGATTGAAATATATGGTACTTTAGTAATTGCTAACTTATCCTTCACCTATGATTTTTTCTTTGCTTGATAATATATAGATGAATGTTCTCTTTCTCAAGTCTAGTGTTTGGAGAATCACATCCCTTTTCCAACCATTGAGATCAATCTTTTCTTTTATCACTAATTACATTTTCCATTTTTCTTGTTGGACCAACGCTAATGCGATTGATTGATCTTCCCTCTCTTCCACTTTTCTTTGTTTGGTGATACCTCCTTCAATGATTGAAAATAGCTCCTCCCCTTTGCTCATTAATTTGAATCTCAATGTGCTATCCCACTCATCGATCATTACATGTTCATGTTCAACAAAAATGATCCTTGAATACAAATTATTTTCTTCATGATTCATACTTTATCGTTTTTTACAAATTTTCTACCTTTTTTTTTACTTGGGGTTGGTCTCGGTTTGCACTTTTCTTGAACCAGGTGTTTTTTCCATATATCAAGCGATCACAAAATGAATATTTCTACCCATAATATGATGAAATAATTCAACATTCGTATTAGTCCATGTCGTCGAAGGCCTGGGACTATAGCAATTTTTTTGAGTTGATTGCGCTTTGGTTTTCTCGTTGACCAAAAATTCAGTATTTTTTCCAAAGTTTAACTTTATTGGAAATGATTTAATTTGTTTTCCTATATTATGATTGGTCCTTCAAAAAAACATATTATTTCTGAGGTGACAACGTGAATTTAATAGGCAATTTAACCATGCACGTTAGTGGATGGTTGGAATGGGTGCATGTATTAGTCTCAAACTTCTAAGGTTGTCACGGTTTTCGAAGCTTTCTACTGTGTTAGTTAGTAATTGGTAACATTTTAAAATGTGGGCCATATAATATTCATATATATATTTACTATACAATATATAGAATTATTTTAATAAATATATATAAATTATTTTATTTCAATTGTTCATAAAATTTAGTACAATTCATAAATTTTGAAGGGAATTTTGTGTACTCTATGACATGATTTTTTGCAAGATATTTTACAGATTATAGTTAGTTTTAATTGAACTATTTTGTTCTAATTAATTGTTCATGTCCTTGTGTTTGATCATGATATAGTATTCTATAATCCAAGAAGGCGAGGTTCTTCCCAACTTACAGGTGTTGTGGTTGGGAACTTGCAAGACATGTGGCTTTTAGGATTCTACAAATCTATGTGAGTGGGTAAGAAATACTACGAATCTAGTATCTTGTTTTTAACAAGTTGGCTTCCATATAAATTTATGTACTTTAGACAAGGGAAATTAGCTTTTCTGGTTGCTATTTGGTAGAGTGTGTTTTATGCATAGTGTAGTTACTTATGTTGTGTTGTTGGCTAGAATGGTGGAGTGTAATATTTTTTTGTGTGTTGTATATACAAAATAGAAATAGAATATTTTTATTATTATTATTATTATTTAGAAGAATGTCAAGTCAACCAAGGGTTGTTACAAAAACTATGTATGCCAAAAACAATCAAAGGTGAATAAGGAGAGAAGGTGTGTTGCTTTGAGGTTGTAATGTTCACTTTGTTTTTTGGTTGCTTAAAGTGTTTGTTGACCATGTGATCTATTATGGTTTAGAAACACGAAGTTGTTATCAATTTCCATGTGCTACAACTCACGACTTGCAAAAGTTCTAATTTTTGAGATTTTAGAAATCTATGTCAGAGGGTAAGAAACCCTTTGCATTGTATGCTATATTCTAAAGAACATTAGAAATTAATTCTTATTTTTCCTTTCCAAAATTAAGTTAAGTCAGTCAAGGGATATTTCAAACACTGCATAGGTTAGAATGAATCAAATTTAAGTGGAGAGAAAAAATGTGTGTTGTTGTGAACTTGTATTGTTCTTTTCATTTTGTAGTTTCCCGATGTTATGGAGATAGCATGGTACAAGTTAGGGAGCCATAAATTATTTAGCATGTATTGTAAAGAAATGTTTCTTTTAGGTTCGATTCAATTTCATATGGTGTTGGGGATTGTTTAGTTGTTGTTTTTTTTTCTTCAGGTTGTGCAGAGGCTTTTTCTATGACGATATCTCCGTAATCGGCATAGATATTTATTTTGTGTCTCCACATTGTGCATAGGTATGTAATGTGCATAGGAAACACTTAGTGTATTATTGAGTGTTGTGAAAAGAATGCATATCATTAGTCCTTATGGGGTTTTTTTCTTCCGTAGTTCTACATTTCAAATAGTTCCATGCTGGAGTTGTGACAAGTAAGGTAATTTGGAGGGTGGTTTGGCAATTTATGGTGCATTGATTTTCTCATATTCAGGAGTAAATAACATGGATTTAGAACCAATGAAAACCAAATGTAACATTTTTCTATGGACTACGTACTGGTTTCTATTTATGGTGACCTATGTTCTAGAGGTTATTCATGTGTCTGGAAAAGACATTTAAGTAAATATGCATTTTTCATTTGTCCTTGAATAAATTTGAGTTGTCTGATTTATTTATGTTTTGTAAATTTTGTAGTGAAATTTTCGTTTATACATAAATATAGTGGATTGACAAGGTGAGGCAATGATTTAGAACAATTGTGAAGTAAATGCCACAATTTTTTTATCAGTTGGGTCATATATTCTATTTATAATTGTGTGTATTCTACATGTAATTCTTCTAGAGAAAGGAAATTTTAGTAAACATGATATTGGGGATTAAAAAAAAAAATTCTCAGTGTTGTATTTATGTTTCCAAAATTTCTTGGCGAAAATCATTTTTTACTTTATCCTTTTCTAGGTTGTGCGAAGGATTTTTCTATGACCATATATCTACAATCAACATAGGTGTTTTTTCCATGGGTCTGCACTATAGATAATTATATCGTGTGCATATAAAACACTAGGAATATTTTCAATTGTTATGCAGAATATTAATGCCATTGATGCTCGTGGGCTATTGTGCTTCTGTGGGTCCAAATTTCAAATAGTTATGTGACACAAGTTGTGATTGTTATCGCACAACTTGTAGTCTAGGTCAAAGTCTAAAGGATAGAGAGCAAACTAGCGTAACAAGAACCTTCCGCACCCAATGTCACGTCAATGGGGAGGATCTTTCTGTTTAGGAAGGTTAACCCAGGGGAGATGTCCCCGGTAACCTGGGGTTTTGAAGAGGCAAAGGTATAAAGTCAAGATTAAAGTTTCTCCTTGACACGTTACCACCAAGGTCAGGCATTCCGGCTAATTAGCCAATAAAGAAGTGTATGCCCAAATGAAAACACCTGCCCGAAACAAGAAAACAATAGTACAGTATATATGCAGGCTATAACTCAATGGGTTAGTACTTCAATGACTATCTGATATCAATTAATAAGCGATGTAAAAAAAATAGAGATCAATGAGGTCAATGTTTTATCAATTAACTATGGAAAAAGCATCAAGTCATTAACAACTATCAAGATGATCAAGCCAACAATGTATCAAACGGACACTTTACTCAATAAATGATTTAAATCATCATTTAATTGCCTATATTCAACATTTGTTGCGTCAAGATGAGATAACCAACTATGACGTCAGCCTTAATTAGGTTTCAAAATTCAAAGTTTTGGGAGTTGTTTTGGACACTAGGACTTCAACGTTGAAGGCCAAAGATCAATGCCTTAAGGTATATGGAGTAAAACAAGGTAAGGGCATAATTTCTTGAAAGGATGAAGACTTAAAGACAAGAGGGAAGGGTTCTAAAGTGCTGCAAAGGTAGGGCCCTAGAATCAAAACCCTAGGGGAAAGAGGCTCACTCCAGTGTTGCTTAAGCAAGGCCTCGTGCTCTTTCTTCCTTCCTTAGGTCAACTTGGCAAAACGGCTAGCATAAATGATAAATTTAACTAAAGAATGAGGTGAGAGAAAGTGTTGTAAAGACAAGGCTTTCAAACCCTAGAAGATGATGGCCCTAGGTGTAGATAACCTAGGCCTAGGATGTCACCCCCTTTTCAACCTATAAAATTCAATTCTAGCTTAAGGGAAGAAGCAAGATGAGTGTAGCAAAGGCTAGGCTCAATCCTTCTTCTTCAATGGCCGAAATATTTCTCTCTAATGGGACATGAAACAAGGACCTACTTGTGTGCTTGTTACCTAGGGTTTCAAATCAGCAATTTAATAAGAAAATGAAAGAAATTAAACCTACAACCATTCAATTAAGAATTTTTTCAAGAAAATCACTTACATATCATGAAGAAAGCATGTGCAAACCCTAGTTGTAAACCTTCCTTGGAGAGAAATGCCAAAAGATGCCAAAAAATCTTTCTAATAACAAGTGCGCCTCACTTAGAAAGACAAAATACCCTAGGAGGGTGAAAAAATTAGAACTCACAAGTGTGAGTGAATTGTGTTGTTCAAATGAGGGAAAACATCCTCAATATATAGTGTATCATGACCTCTAATTAATTTTAGGTCATTAAAAATAGTCGACAAGGCTAATAATCCAAAAATCATTTTACATTAAATTATCAAATAAAACACTAAATGAGCAATAAATGAGACGTCAAGCCCTTTTGAGGGAGATGTTGGCCCTTTTTTATGGAAAAATGCAGCACAAGATGACAAACGTTGGCCCTCTTTGGGCATCCAAACTCTGCCACACATGTCAAACTGCTCTGTCAAACTGCCATGCACTGGAGGTGACATCAAGGGCCTCTAGATGACATCCTTGGCCATCAGAGGGACACGTTCCACCTGCAGTGGGTCAAACCCCTAGGGCTGGGCTCAGCCAAGGGATCATGGATGAGAACGTCCTCCGTCTTCTCTTGTACAAAGGCTCGACCAATCACTGTCCTGTCTCTGCCCCTGATGGGGTCTCAAGAACCATCTGATGGGCTCTTCAGCCCCATGGATGTCCAAACTAATCATCTCCCCATGTGTACCGGTCCAACTGGTACCTGTCCGTTGGGCATGATCCAACACATCAAAAACTTCTCCCTCCATGGTCTCATTAGTCCTAGGGATCATAGCAATGTCAATCATATTTCATCATTAATTTTATCAAATGCATGCATAAAACCCCTAGCATATCATCCTAGCTCAAAGACATTACAATGACCTACTATAAAAAGATGAATAAAAAGACAAAATTCCCTATTGGGCCAGCATCCATAAGAAAAGGAAAGTTTCTAGAGGATATCATCCAATCCATGTAACACGAGGTGGTGTGGTCAAAGGATGTCCAGACATACAGGTAGAGTGAAAAACAAGGGTGGTATTATCCGTGGGTGCCTTTGTAGAAGGCGAGTTGTACCTGTCATGGATGTCATTCTTTCCAAGCCCTTTATTTCCTTTATTCTTTCTTTTCTTTATTACTTTTTCTTTCTTTTTATTTCAAGGTCTAACTAGAGGACACTGCCTTGGCGTGGTGACCAGAGCTGACAATGTTACCCAAAAATACTTTCACAGAGATGATAAGGATTTCTTGTGATGAGACCCCCTTTCCCTTGGCCATGCAACCAAAGGTCATTGCCCTGGTGTGGTAACCAGATAATGGCAATATCATATTGCTAGGTACCCATGAACATAATGGGCTGGCTCATGATGAGACCCCCCATCCTCTTGGCTAGATCTTGTTTTGTCATTTTTCTTTGGGTCCCTCTTGTTTCTTGTTGAGAGGATTTTTATTGCCTTCTCGGGGATCCTTGGGCGAGGCATCTCTAGGTTCTATTTTTTATGGCTTTTATCTCTTACCAGCTGCTTTTACCTCCTGGTCCTTTAGCCCCTTCTTCCCACGAGATAAGGTGTAACCCCACAAACATGTCTTCCTAATGCTCGGACTAGGAGAATAGGATAGATGAGTGGGAGATAAGATGTAAGAGTGATGATATGACAGGAGAGGACAATGGCCCTTCAAAATCCCCCCTGGTGGCTAACCAAAACCTATGGTACAAGCTTGCTAAGGTATGCTGTCAATCCCCCCAACCATGGTCAAGTGGGTTAATGTAAGATCCAAGCAGTTGTCAGAAATGAAAGGAATTTGATGCATATATCTGAAGGTTATAATGATAAAATATGATACATACCATGATACCTGAACCAATTATCTCATGGAGAAAGAGTCTTTTCTGATACAAGTCCAAGCTGAAGGTTATGGATGTTGCTACTGCTGACAGGACAAGTCTGATGAAGAAGAAGAAAGATGGGCCCTCTAGGGCCATGCTCAAGTCAATCCTGCTCTCGGTACTCCATGTCTAGGACTTGTGGACCTCGAGACATGATCTCCTAGTTATCCCTAGAAATCGGGGATAACAGTGACAATATAGGTAATTTGGAGGATGGGTGAGTCATTTATGGCATGTTCATTTAGTCATATTTAGGAGGAAACGAAAAGGATTTAGACCTAGTGCAAAGTAGATGTTGTGCTTTTCTATGTGTCACCTAGTGGTTTCTATTTATGGTGACTTGTGTTCCAGAGGTTATTCATGTGTTTGAAAAAGACATTTTAGTAAATAAGTGTGATGCACTTGTTTTTGAATAAATTCAAGTTTTCTAGTTTATTTATGTTTTGTAAATTTTGTAGTGAAATGCCTTTATACTTTGTTTTTTCCAGGTTGTGTGGAAGCTTTTAATATTGCAATATTTCGATGCTATTCACTGGAATATGATCTGCAAAGTGAATGCTTATTTTATTTTCATTCCTTGTGTGGGGCATCCACACTTTCAACACTTGCACTAAGATATCATTCCATTTATGGTCTGGAATTGGTGAGCTTGGGTGCCTCAACAATTGTGCAGTTGACAGAGCTATGTCATTAGAACTTCTTCATAGGTGTATGCCCCATAGAGTCGGTACTTGATATATCTATCAATTGGTTTATTTTCAAACCTTGTGAAAATAATTGATACAACTCGTCTTCCTTCACAACCACACTTTCGCATCCCCTGAATTCCAATACTTAGTGTTTTTTTTTAGGTTGTGCAAACGATTTTTCTATTGTGATATTCTGATGTTGTTCACTCGCATATGCTATATGAAGAGATTTCTTTCTCTATTTTCATTCCTTGTATGGGGATTCCACGCTTTCAACTCTTGCATTGAGAATTCAAGCCACTTATGGTCTAGCATTGGCGCACTTAGGTGCCTCAGAATTTGTGTAGTTGGAATATTTATTTCATCATCACTTCCACACATGTGTATGCCCTAAAGAGTCGATACTTGGTCTATTTTCAAACCTTGTGCAAAGAATTGATACGAATCATCTTCCTGCACTACCAAACTTTCGCATCCCATCACTTCCAATAGTTATGCATGAGGGGTTGTGACAAGAATCATACTTTGGAGGATAACTCATGGTTTATGGAACATTATTTTTTTCCAACTTATGGGGAAATGGTAGGTATTTATAAGAAATGCAAATTAAATGTATTGCCTATATGTTAGTTGGTTGATAGTTTTTGTTTATGATTATCCCTATTCGAAATTTAGTTGATATATGTGGAAAAGACAGTTTATAAAATTTGCATTGTGCTCTTCACTTTGGTGCAATCTCATATCTATGATCTATTTATCTTTGGACAATTTCCTAGTCAACATAATTGTGTTTTTATTCTTGGGAACACTTGACCTAGTGTCATTACGGGACAGTGCCTCTGTAGTGGTATTTCCACTAGCTAGCTCTGTGGAAGTATATCCACTAACTCTTCGTCTCTTGGCATATATGTTCCTTTTCTTGGAATAAATCCTTCCCATGTTACTGTGAGTTGGTCCATGCTTCTGGATATTAGATGGGATCTATAGCTTCTCAGGCTGTCGTAGTCCTGCATTTCTAGTGGCTAGACCTTGTTGCAAATACTTTTGAACCTCAAATAAACTCTACCGCAATACTTATTTTAACTCTGCGTGCTTGGTTTGAGCTGTCATGAGCCTTCCATTTCCCTCCTTCAAAATTCTCATCGTGGATACTAAATCTTGATGGCCCTAGGAATAACAACAATAACACTACTATATCCTTGGCTCCTTACATTAGTTTTTCCACCAGGGTTTTGTACAAACTTGAGAGGTGTTATGCAATGTATATGCAATTTACACTAACAGTAGTATAGGTATGAGACTAATCAAAGGTTGGGATGCATGAAATGGTGCAGGAAATTGAAATGAAAAAAATGAAACTTTAAACTATTGTTGAAAAGCACACCAAATTAAAATAGTAGGTAATATAGATTGCATAAGAAAGGAATTTAATCTAAAAAGAATACTAAACCATAAATAGAAAACTGAAAGTAGAAAATGAATCCATTCTAGAGTATGACAGAAAAAACTGCAATTAAAGAAAAGCTAAACTAATGCATGGACTAAACAAGATATTTTATGCCTAACCCTTTGATCAATAGAAATCCATATATCTTCTTAATGCTTATTTTTTTTATTATGAAAAGAACATTACTATGAACTGTACATTTTCTATAAGAAACTCCTACTTGAATCCAAAGGAGGCCTAGAAAGATAGTGTAAGTCTTATGAAGCATCAACAAATCTAGAAAATAAAAAAATGGAATAGATTTTAAGTTCTTGGCCTTGGGAAGACAACCAAGAGTGTTCCAATAAGTTGTTGAATCTTTATATAGGATGTTTGTTGTAACTAACCAGTTAATGATAACTTGAAAGAAAAAATTAATCATGCAAAACTACATTAATATTCAAAAGAAATGAAATTCAAATTAATCACTATATTAACATGCAATGAACTAAAGAAATTGCAACAGGGTCCTTGAGCCCTCTTGAGTGGGACCTACCCAACAAGCATAAGGAATCTTGAGAAAACTCTAATAAGATAAAAACAAGATCATATTTATTCCATTAATATAAATAGTACATCAAGAGTAAAAATACATGTAAGTCTCCAACAAAAGTCTTTAGAGAAATGTCTCTATACAATATTCTCAAAAATTTGTCTCCTTCTCTCATAAGCTAGATGTCTATATATAGTCATGAGATTTCGACCTCCTTGCTTATATTGAGGAGAGAAGTGAGGAAATAGGCGATTTCAGTCAATCCCTTCTATATCTCGAACTGTTGTTGATCAGGAGTGGATATTGATGAACAAAGAGCACTCTAGAGGTACGTGGGGATAATGTCCCTTGACTCTTGGTTGGAAGCGCTCTAAGGGAGACAAAATCCTTTGTTTTAGGATTTTGGTGCCCTCAAGCTCTCTTGATTAATGGAGTTTGACCTTCTTGGTGCAACACACATTTTTGGCATGGATATTATATAAAAATAGTATATTGTACACATAATTTCACCTCAAAACACATTTACTAAACAACATGTAAAAATATACATGACTTACTATTAAATATGGTCAAAAACAAGTATTAAGTCATATTAGGGTGGGAAAATGTGCCTAAGATGAGACTTTGGGATATGCAATAATTGGGATCATCAAATATAAAGGGGTTTCTATGGCGCTCTTTCCATTATATTCTTCATCTGAAAAATGCAAGGTTTCCTCTATACTATGCATTCACCTCGATTTCCATTTTTAGTAAGTCTTATGTGTTGAAAGAAATGAAAAAATCTTATAAAATAACATTTCTAAATTATATGCATAATACTCTTGGCCTTGTCGAGCATCAGTTTGCTTTGGAAATCCCAACCCAAGATTCCATTCATGTTGTCGGTCCTATTTAAAACTGTTCTTAGTAGTCATTATCATAATGAAACTATTCAAAAATAAAATCCATACCTTCATCATATAAACCTTGCAAAACTTAGTCAACCTTGGTGACCCATTCGATCCTAGAGTTTTAAATCTTCTCTGATACCACTCTATAACACACCTAACCCCCTAACTCCTACTTAGTCGAGCGAGATGCCAAAATCTCTTCTTCCCACTAGGTTTCTGGTTTCAGGTATTATGCCCTTCTTCACGATCTCAGTCCTAGGTGGTGGTCTCATTGACTTCCTCCATGTCATATCGACAAGAGTATAGGACATTATGTGTGCTTGTGGAAGTGACATGTCCTCATATTCATCACCATGCCTCGAAAAATCTTTTGTGTAATGTGACTACACAAACCAGGAAATAAACTTTCCTGAAGGAATGGATCAAACTCAGTTGGATCAAGCTAGATCAATGGCTAGATGTGAGTTAGGATCCTTCCTATTGGGAAAATAGCTTATGAAACCCCCAATATATTCCCCAATCCATTCCTTCCAAAAAATTCATTCCCTATAGATATGATAGTTAGGTACTGGGAAACTCAACACTCTCGATTCATTTGGAACCTTCAAACTGGGCGATGATTGAAGGCCATGCCCATTATTCTCCAAAAAATTCAACAGGTGGGGTATATGAAAGATATATCACTGATATATCATCATGATACCCCACAAGAAGATCCACAGTTCCTTCCCACTTGGGCTTCTGTCATTAAGAAATAATCCCTCTCCACGACCTCATGGTTCTCTCTAACAGTTATTTCCAAACTAGAATATTTCAACAAGTATGAATATTATCAAACCTTCTCATATAATGATCAAGGATATATCGGATCTCATAACCACTTGATAGTTAACCAACACTACCCCTTCAACAAGGTTCTTTCTTCGGGGTGGATCCCCATCAGATCCAAAGGCTCACATATCATCAAATGAATCACTAATAGATATATGAATTTTTTTTCTCTCCAATTTTCATCATCAAGAAGAAGTTTCTTCCACTCTTTCCCCATGAACTTTCCCAAACTCCATGTAACATACCCACTATAATCCCTATTTAATTAATTAATAATGTATATATGAATGTGGCTATGGCCAAGCAATGTGACACTAGATGCTAGGAATATGGACAGAGATAGGGGATGAGTTTTCCACAAGAGAAGAGAGTGTCTAATAGGGTTCCAAGGGGGGGAATTAATTATGGGTATTACTTTAGCCCATTTTCTTGAATTTTATTATCATTGGGGATAACTTCTAATTTTTTGTTTGAGTGTATGAGATTTGAATCATTCAACTCATGTAATAGGGTAGTTGTGAGAGTCACATCACATAATCAGCATTGGGAAGAGTGATAATTCAATTGTCTTGGGAAAATAGAGGAAATTCATATGCGAGAATTAAGAATATTTACACATTCAATTTTTGCATGAACAACAAGGAGCAGGGGAAAAGAGCACTAGATCTAGAGCAAGAAGGAAGGGAAAATTTAGGATCATGTTGGAACATTTTGGAGCTTTATGGAGCTGGAAATTGAAGAGCTAGGTTTTCAGGACTGACAAGTGAACTTCTGAATGAGTTCCATTGTAAAAACAAGTGTTTTCTGTTGGTTTTTGGTAGTTTTCATGGAAGTAAGTTCCCTTGAGTTCTCAGTAGAGAGATTCTTAGTTACCTGATCTAGAGATACATTGATAAATGGATGCGATGCATGATGGAATGATAACAGTTAAGGGGTTCATTCCTTGGGTTGGGAAGGTCAAGAGGAAGAGAGCTAGAATACATTCATGATAGTTGTAGGAGAATACAAGTGGGTTGTGTGATAATGAGTTGTGAGTGGACTGTGCGAGACACCCATCTCTTATGAATTCCTATCACCAATTCGGGTGTGACTTTTTGTTGTGATACGGAACATTAATTCTATGATTGGGTGGAATGTCCTCCCTAAGAAGTCGTTGCACAAGTGTTTTAAAAGATAAGTGTTTATCTATTTCTGAGTTATCTCATGATTTTAATTGTTTTCATTAATTATGTGTATGTTAACGGTTTATTATCATTGTGAATGATTTTAATAATTGCATGCATGTTCATTTAGAATAATTTATATGTATTTCATGATGGGTATCATAATTTGGTTAAAAATATGTATAAATCATGGTTGGTAAGCCACAAGAAACGAGCCAACAAGAAATATTTTATTTTTATGAGTATTCCATGTAGTAATGTCCCTCAGTTAGGCTAGGGGATGTTACACTTTGCATTTCTAATAGGTTTATCCACTTAACACTTCACATATCTATGGTTTATATCTCATCGACCTACCCTCCCAGTAGATCAAAGACTCTCATCGAATTGGAATTTTCCCACTATGAAGTTCTCCTTGACGCAATTTCCATGTTTTTCTGAAAGGTTATCCTTATGATAGGCTTCCTTTGACTCCCATGTCTCCGATGAATGACCAAGATATAATCTTCTCACCAGATCAATGGATGAATTTTCCTCTTGGGTTTGATAGGAATTCAACAAGGTTAAGGGTTATTTCAATACATACTATCCCATGGACTTCCTAGACACCTTTATAAAAGGGTTTTTTCTCTAATCCATCATTCTTTTAACCCACTTGTTTAATACATAGGAAATGTGACATCCCCAAAAATAAATTATTTTTAAGTTGGAAAATTCTTAGGAAATTATTTTCCGTTTTTGGAAAATTCGAAATTGGAAAATTTTTGCCATTTATGGCAATTTCGAATTTCGAATTTAAATAGTTGTAATTAATGATTATGACTGTTGGGTAGCGATCTAATTTGACCCAACTAACTACTTGACTATGACACTTGTATGAAACAAAATATTTTATAATTAATTGTTGGAGGACAAATGGAATAGCCATGTTGAAAATCGGTTGACCATGACTCCATGAGTGGGGAACATGTTGGAACTACCTCAGGGTTGATTATTACAAGTGGAAAATCAATAATTTGGCCATTGGAAGCCCCCAAAAATCATGGATTTTAAAATCTGTGAAAATTCCTAAGGGGGAAAAAGACCTAGGCAAAAATGATTGTGGATATATGGCATATGTGAGAAGGCAGGACGTTGCCTAGTATGCTGGGGAAAATGATTGATCTCTTGCTATTATGAAAACCGATTTTTGAGTGTGAGGCATGAAGAAGTTTCTGAGATTAAAGGACTATTGTTGAGTTAGAGTTTTGGGTTTTCCCTCATGGATTCATGGTCAACCTAGGGGGTGAATGGAACAAGTGACTTTGGTTGTTTTGTTCTAAGGTTGGGAGGAATGTGGTTGTTCCCCTTATCTTTCAACGAACTAGTTCAGATATGTTATCATATCCCTCCTCTAGTTGAATGATATATATAGTTAAATAACTGATAGCATGCATATGTTAATTCTGAATAGAAGTAATACTATGGACGAAAGATCGAATTGAATGTTATTGAACTTAAGAACTGACATAATGCCTCTAAACAAGTTCTGAATGGATTATCTCTGTTATGTCTTATTGCTGAGTAAATGCTAATTTTCTGTAGGTATTCTAATTGAAAGAATATGCCTGGTCAAGCTTCTGGAAGTATGGTTCTGTGAGTTAGATTACTGTTGTAATGAGATAAAACTGTAGGTGAAAAACCTCCCAACTTAATTGTATTCCCAGCTTAAAAATTATCTATGTACGCAATGTAAGTGGAAAATGAATAATGTAGCTATATATATAGACGTATGCTTACATTCCTGTTGGTAAATGTATGCACAAATACATATTAATTAATTGATATTTTCTTTCATGTACATGCTAAATTGAAAACAAGGGGAAACTTTATGTATGTACAGAATAGAAAGAAAATATACATTTGTATCCTACTATAAGGAAAATACAGTCACAGTAATCACAAAATATTGAAGTAAGGTAAGACAACGTTGAAGACTCATATAGCATAATATATATCTATATGATACGAATATGTATACATATATGTCTGTACAACGATTTGACATTCTAGTTTTCCTTTCACTTGATATTCRATTTACAAAAACATGTAGACCTTTAGAAATATATGAGTTCAATTCCATATAGTGCATGATTGTAAGTTTGGACTGTATCGACAATAGATAGTGAAATGAAATATAATAAGACAGTATAACTAAGCCTTAGTAGAATTTTTTGGAACACATAATGACAGAAAAATGAATAGTATGCAAAATTGAAATAAGATCCAAGGAAAGTATCAAGTCTAAATAACACGTACAAGAAGATGTGGTGAAATTCATTACAGGAGTCTCTCTTTTCATAAACAGTATAGGTACAATCCACTTTAAAGAAATATTAAGTATAGGAAGAGGCCAGTGTGGCGATACAATTCGAATAAAATCATTTAAACAATCATTATATTATTTCAAATAGACAGGAGGAAAGGCCCTGTAGCTCAACTTCAAAGTATTTATTACAATATCAACCAGACCAAAAAATCAAGAGGACATCCAAGACTTATGTGGGTACTATGTATTAATCTAACAGTGGAATAAATTACCACAAATTGGGAATTTCTCTTTATCCATCCACTACATGAAGTCGAGCAAAACTTTACTTAATATCAATAAATCTAGGATAAAAATCGTGGCCTTCACTATTTGAAATCCTGAAGAGTTTAAAAATGGAACTCGAATACCTTTTGTTCGGGGAGTGTCCCGAATTCAGAGTGTTCTATTATGCYAACTATGAAAAGTAAATCAAGGGAACTTCCATTAGTTCCTTCCAAATAAAAATATGAATTTGTATTAGAGATCTAGAATTTGATTACCAACAGAATCTATTTAATTAGCATGCAAATATAGATTATACTTAACTCATACCTATAGGGTAGGCCRACCCTCCTCTGTGCATGCTTGAAGACGCCATCCACAATCACAGAAGGGGTGGAAGAGGAAAGGTCCACCTGATGGGTACCCTCGCAGCAAAGGGGCCCATCATTAGTATTGGTATCAATCACGTAATCATTGGTTTATGAAATGAACTCAATAGTGCTAACAGTTAAACAAATAAATTTGGAAACATGTTGTGTGTATAGGCCGAGGGAACAATGTTAAACATTACACACAAAACAAACGTTACATGAAAATATTGAGTTTAAACACTTTCTGAACCACTTATGTTTATTACAGAGGCCAACTATAAATCAATTATAAGTGCAGAGTTAATCTACTACTAAATTCAAATGGAGCAACTTACATACATACCTCATAATGATAGAGAAAAATCTAATTAATACAAGAATCTCCACAAATTCAAACGTTCTATGCTGTGGGTATTTTGTGTGGTGGAATTTTCGAAAACACAGAGAATCACATTCCTTTAACATACCAGAAAAGAATGCAATAACCTTAAGGAGACGTTATCTGTGCCAGTAATAGTTAAGGGTTTATTGACGACTATAGAAGGATGATTTTTTTTTTTTTAAAGACGAATAAAGAACTTGTAACGTATTTTTCTATACTCAATGTAAATAGAAATTAACTCCAGACTAAGACCACGCATAGCCTCACGAAAGGTTTAATATCAGGCCTCTACATATATATCAATAGAAAGACCATAAGAAATAACGTCAATCGGGATATGAAACCCTAGAATTGAATTTACCCATAAAAACTCTGCAGGTGTAAATTCCCTAAGTCGAAACAAGGGATTGGTATGCCGAGACTTCTCAAGAAGTTAGAGAATAAATCTATAGTAAGCATCTCCTTATCCATAAAATAGAAACAATTCAGAAAAGTCACAAAGAATAACGATAATGGGAGATTTAAGTAAGGACAAATAAGAATTGACACGAGGGTTATCCCATTGTAGTAAAGACCCGAACCTAGTTTAACAACCAAAACATAGTGATAATGAAAGCTTACCAGGGAGGGAAAATGGTGGTATCGTTCCACCGGGTAACGTATTTCCCAAATTGACAAGATGATTCAGTGAGAAATGATACACAGATCCTCTCAAAGGACTCCTCAATGAAAACAACAAAACACATTAAAACCCTAAGAGGAACCTTAACTACACAGTTTAAATGTTGAAGGTATGACGGGTGGTCCAGCCATGTGACGAGGGCAGAGTTGGCATGAATGGAATGGATGAAGAGTCAGGTGAAGGCATCGTAACACACACATACAAGAATTTCATTAAATGATAGATGCAAAGTCTTAACTCCCTTCTGACAGTAGGCGATTCTTTTCACATCAAGAAATTTGCGAAATAAATGAATCCCTCCGTGACTCGATGAGTTGGAACTCGTACACTTCAACTAAATTATTATAGTTAGATTATCATTCAAAAGGCGATTCATTGGAACATATTAAGTCGAAGTTAACACAAGATCTCGTTACTCAAAATCTGTTAGGTACAGGGATTAGAATATCACTAATCACAGATAATTCGTAAAGGAACCCATCTATTATTGGGACTATGTATATTGATGCTAAGCGCATATCACTAAGCCACATATTTTTCAGTAGTGGGGTATAGACCTGAACCCGTGACTATATATATATATATATGTGGTAAGTAAAGTTCATTTCAAAGGAAAAATTAAATAGTATTGTGGGAAAAACATAGGAATCTCTTGTTTAAAGAGATATTAGGACTATAATCCCTAAGTATAATTTACTGTATAGATATTTTTGTATATAGGTGATTAGGTTGGAGACTAAAGGGAATTACTAGAATCCTCGGTGAATTAACCGTATAAGTTTCTATACAAAGCAAGTTAGACGGTTATGGAAATGGCATCATGTGGTAGGACGAACTTAAGTTACGTCACAAAAAATTATAACAGGAATGAATATTTCTTCCCTTTAATTACAAACATATAAAAATAATTTGGAGATTAATGCCCCACATAAAAAAAAAATTATGGCAAATTTGAGGTACATTACATATGGTATCATAGAAAAGGTTACAACACTTGGACCTTGAACAGGGCCAAATCAATTACTTAGTACATATTTTTGTTTATGTAAAAACTAACAAGACATTACTGTTACAAACAAAAAACCCTTTTATGTTTTGTATTAATCATGGCAGCCCAGGATGATGCAGAAATCAGACTTGAGGGGAATCCTGAACAAAAACCCCCTGAAGATCCGAGACAGAATAGTGATGGAAGGTCACCCATTGAATTTCTGGAAATGATGAGGAATATCATCGTTGAGCTGCAAGTTTTCAAAGAAGACAATGAGAAACTGAAGAAGGCACAACAGGAGCAGCAGGAAATAAATGAAGTCATGTTGCGTAGTATAGTGACAAAGAAAATCCCAAAGGATGAGAACCATGAAGAGGAGGTCAGTAAAAGGGCCTCCAAGAATTCGGGTCCTCAAGCAAAAAAATGGGACAACTCATCTCAAGGTACACCTTCAGCTGAAGATAAAACAAAACCAGACAGAAAAAGGAAACAGGTAGATCGCCTTGAGGGAGAATTTAAGAAAATCAAACCCGCTACCTTTGATTGGTAATCCAGAATAGGGGAGGAAGTTGAGGCATGGTTATTAGACATCAAGAAGTATTTCCAGATCTACAACTATTCCAGCAATATGAAAGTCAGTACGACTATCTATAACCTGAAAGGAAAAACCAACATTTAGTGGCAAGATCTAAAATTGGCCAAGGGACTAAAGGAGAAACAGATGGAATGGTCATACTTTAAGAAATATTTTAAGAAATAGTACCTATCTGAAAGTTACTATGAAAGAAAAACCAAAGAATTTTATGAGCTACGACTTGGTCAAATATCTATTGAGGATCTGATAAAGTAATTCCTGGAATTACTAAGGTTCGTACCTTATATCTGGGAGGACAAAGTAAAACTCCAGCGGTTCCTAAGTTGTTTACCAGAGTATTACAATGACATGATTGAGTTTGATAACCCCAAGTCCTTGAGTGAAGTATTTAGGAAAGCTCGAATGTGTTATGACCAATACAAACAACGGTCAAAATTTCCCAAATCTTGGAAGGACAAGAAACAAGACCGAATGAACCAACAGAAGAAGGGATTCAAGCCAGCTCTTTATCGGAACGCAGCAAAAATATTTCCAAGAAAATATTTTCACTCCAACAATCGAAATATGCAAGGCGACAGTAAACCGGTAAATATGGGAAGAAATAAGTTTGGTGACAACCCCCACGAACCATTAAAGTGTTGGGAATGTGGAGAACCTCATCTAAGGAGGAACTACCCACGTTTAAATTCAGCAACCAGAACTGTTGTTCACAATTTGCAGAAAGCCTCGATGGTGAGAAATGTGGGTAGAAGCTTGCATCAGATAATTGTAGTTGTGGATGGCTGACAAGCTGACCACCAGTCCTCTGTGGTGGAAATTGAAGGTAAAATCAATAACACTCGAATTTCTATTTTAATTGACCCTGGAGCTACATTAAGTTATGTTACTCCTGGTATAGTGGAGTCAAATAAACTTAAGAAAATAAGACATGCAAAGTCTTGGCTGGTACAACTAGCAACAAGAACGAAAAGAAAGGTTGTCAACTTTATTTCTGATTTTGAGTTCATTTTAGGCAGTCAAAACATAAAGACAAATATAAACATTCTATCGTTAGGATCTTATGATGTAATTATTGGAATGGATTGGTTAGAAAAGAATAAAGCAGTGCTAGATTGCTACAAAAAATCACATAAGTATACAGATGAAAATGACATGGTTAGGAAAGTTCAAGGCATAAAAAAACCATTCTCAATTAGATAGATTTCAACAATGCAATTCAAGAAATGCATGAGAAAGGGTTGTCAATTATATGCCATCCAAGTAACAAACCTATTAGAAAAAGAAATTAAACCCAATTTAGAGGATTTTTCTATTCTGCACGATTTCGGAGACGTGTTTGTTGATGAAATACCTCATCGACCTAATACCTGGTTCAAATCCTATCTCAAAGGCACCTTACAGAATACGTTTACTGGAATTAACAGAAATAAAACTACAACTACAGGAATTATTGGACAAAGAATATATCAGACCAAGTGTTTCACCATGGGGAGCACCAGTCCTCTTTTTGAAAAAGAAAGACATAACTATGATATTGTGCATCGATTATAGACAATTAAACAAGATGAATATTAAGAACAAATACCCCTTACCTAGGATAAATGATTTGTTCGATCAAGTAGGTGGTGCAAAGATTTTCTCGAAATTAGATTTACGATCTGGTTATCACCAAGTTAGGATAAAAGATGAGGACATAAGAAAAACAACTTTTCGAACACGATATGGACATTACAAATTTGTAGTTATACCTTTTGGACTCACTAATGCACCAACCACATTTATGTGTTTAATGAATAGTATTTTCAGTTGGTACTTGGACAAGTTCGTGTTGGTATTTATTGATGATATTCTGGTCTATTCTAAAACAAAAGAAGAACACGAAGATCACTTAAGAATAGTTCTGCAAACTTTGAGAAAGCACAAAATGTATACTAAATTTGATAAGTGTGATTTTTATCAAAATAAAATACAGTACCTAGGACATGTAATATCTGCAGAAGGCATTGCAGTCGAGTCTGAGAAAATAAGAGCCATCATGGAATGGTTGGTACCTAAGGATGTAGCGGATATCCGGTCATTCATGGGAGTCACCAGATATTACCACAGATTTATAGAGGGATTTTCCAAAATTGCTTACCCTATCACATCGTTACAAAAGAAGGGGACCAAGTTTAACTGGTTACAGAATTTTCAAGACAGTGTCAATAAATTAAAGGAATTGTTAACAACCACACCCTTTTTAAAGGTAGCAGATCAAGACAAAGACTTCACTGTCTGTGTAGATGCGAGTAAAGAAGGACTAGGTGGTGTCCTAACCCAAGAAGGGCATGTTATTTTTTATGAGTCTCGAAAACTAAAGGAACACGAGTGAAACTATGTCACTCATGACTTAGAATTGGAAGTTGTAATACATGCCTTAAAAATGTTGTGACACTACATAATGGGTGGAAATTTTATGTTATTGACTGACAACAGCCACGTGAAATTTTTGTTTAGTCAGCTGGACCTTAATGCAAGGGAATCAATATGGCTAGCCTTCTTGAGCGAATTTGATTTTGAGGTAAGACATATCAAGGGTAAGGAAAACAAGGTATTTGATCCTTTGAGCAGAAGAGTTCATGGGTTGTTTGAAATAAAAATTAGTAGGGTAGAAATTGATCTTGAATACAGGATAAAGACTGCAGATAATAATGACAAAAATTACACTAAGACAGTGGCAGAAGTACAAAACACTACAGAAAATTCAGACAAAACAAACCTGAGTTTGGACAAGAATGGTTTACTACAGTTTAAAAATAGGATATACATACCAGCTTCGACAGAATTCAAGTTAACAGTCTTGGATGAAGTGCATAAGAAACCATATTTTGGTCATCCAGGATACCATAAAATGATAACACCACTAAGAAAGGGTGAAATCACGGAGGTGGGTAACACTTTCGTGACAATCTGACCTCCAAAATTCTAAAAAACATTTTTTTGGTCGAAAGAATTTTTTTTCGGCCGAACTATTTTTTGGCCGAAAGGTGGAACGTCAAATCGAATGGTACAGTGATGGTATCCTCTATTTGTGTGTAAATATTTAGTAGGACATATTTTTTCCATCTGGCAATATTCTTTCGGCCGAAAGATATACCGACTGAAACAATCTTTCGGCCGAACTAGTTTTGGGCCAAAATATCTTTTGGCCGAAAGATTGCTCAGCCGAAACATATTTTGGATGAAATAAGGTTTATATATCAACCACACATCAGTGTTCAAACATTTTTCTAACCTTTTGGCGTTTGTGAGCGTTCCTTCGTGGTTGTGAGCGTTCGTGAGTGTTGGCGTTTGGGAGCGTTCACGAGTGTTGGAGGGCGTTCCTACGGGCTGTTGGCGATCGTTGTGTTGGTCGGGCTGTTGTGTTGGCGGGCATTCGGCAGGAGGAGCTTCAGGTATGTAACTGTAAGTTTTATTTATTTTATTTTAATTTTAATTTACAGTTATGAATATTAATTTTAATTTTAATGGTATGAATATTAATTTAATTTTTAAATTAAAATTTAGTTTAGGTCGTAGCCTCTGTGGCCAAGCCGTGGGCGTGCCCACAGCTTGGCCACAGGGTTGGCCCCTCACGACTAAGTCACAATCCACTAGACTGTGATTTGTTCGTGGGGGGCCAGCCCTATGGCCAAGCCGTGGGCACGACGAATATTTTCTCTTATAAAAATTATGGCCATGACCTTCTAGTTTCCATTTTCCTTTAGGAAACCCACAACTAAGTATTGTACGGATTTTAGTTTTTCAAGAAAATTGTCTTGGATGTTTTTGGTTGTTTTCTTTTTCCTCAAGAGGGAATAGTTGGACATGATTTGTAGTGATAGTAACTTTACAAGTAAACCACTAATTATTTATAATAAATCCATAGAAAAGCATATCCATTTACCTTTGAATTTGTCTACTAGACATATATCACAATTTTCCATAAATTTTGATGTTACCTCTTGAATATTGAAGTTTGTTTTGAATTTGTTACTCTACTAGACATATATCACATTTTTCTATAAATTTTGATGTTACCTTTTGAATATTGAAGTTTGTTGTGCATACATCTTTCAATTAATGTCCTTTATATATCACTATTTTCTATAAATTTTGATGTTACCTCTTGAATATTGAGGTTTGTTGTGCAAACATCTTTCAATTAATGTCCTTTAATGTTTGGTTTGTTTGGTTCTAATATTATGAGGATGAACTATATCAAGATGAATAGCTAGGGAACTTTCACTAGTTTATTGCAAATATTTCACTAGTTTATTGCAAATATCACACATAGAGAGAGTGCTAACATTATTGGTCATGAAAATATGTATCATAAACTACATTTTTTATAATTTTATTAATTTTATATTTCTACTGCTAGTGTTAATGTTTAGGGAACGTTAGTGTTAATGTTTAGGGAATCTTTCAGATATAGGCATCCTTTTTTTTACATTTCATACCAAACGAATTTGGTTCATCATTATGAAAAAATTGATTTGTGAAGAGACAATTTGATTACATGTTTATAATAATATGAAATTAATTCATTCATCATTATGAAGGAATTGAATTATGAAGAGACACTTTGATTAAATGTTTTTATTAATATGAAATTAATTAAAATAATTATTTATAATTGTGGAAGTAAATATAGTAAAAGAAAAAAAAGTTTAGTTTTATGTCTAGGTTAATATTATTTTTAAATTTAAACTCAATTTTAATTTATAATTTTAACACTAACTTTAATTTTAATTCAATTTTTTAAAATTTTAATTACAATTTTATTTAAAAAATCACTTTCAATTAGAATTTTAGATTTATATTTGTAAGTATGAATGCAAAGAACAACTTACAAATACTAAGTGTAATTTTTATTTATCTGTCTACTTAATCTAATAATTATTATTTATATGATTATTTCTTAGTAAAATAAAATTGATAAATTTTAAATATAAATATAATTACATGCAATTACTTATAATTAAATTAAAATTAATATATGTAATTTTACCTTTGTAATCAACAAATTTCTAAATTCTAAATTTACAAATTTATAAATTCTAAATAAAAGGCAATGTATAAATTCTAAATATCTATATTTTAAATTCTAAATAAAAAGTAATGTATAAATTATATATATATATATATATATATATATATATATATAAAATTCTAAATAAAAGGTAATTTACAAATTATAAATATATATATTTTAAATGGTTTATATGAAATTACTTATAATTGGAGAAAAAATAATAAATGTTATTCATTTCAATTATCATATAGGATTTGTAGTTTTAATTTAATTCTAATTTTAATTTTAAATACATAATTAAATAAATAAAGAATAGTAAAAATAATTAAATAAAAATAAAAATAATAAATAAATAAAATAAAATAAATAATAATATTTTTTTCATTTGTAATTAATATACAAAGAAGAAATAAAAAATTTCTTTTACACTTTTATGTGTGCCATAATGTTGGAAACTATTTTTTGTTCATCTTCCAGTTATCATCATGGTTCCTGTTATTACGATATTTTTCAATCTTACTATGCTATTCACATCATCACATTCTCATGGTTTATCCATGTACCAAATGACTCTCTACTCACTTTCATTTAAAGTTCTCCAAACAACTTATACCACGAAATCTTGCAAGTATAAAATCAAGTATCTCACTTGTATTCTTCATACCATGTGCCTCTTCTTAAAAAAAATCCTTGACCTCTACCTATTTTAAAAATCCTTGTCCTTTACTTTACCTTTGTTGTGGTATGTATTTTTCAATGATTTTCTACCTCTTTTTCGTTACTTGATTCCACTTTTGAGGTCTACAATGTGCCACCTTTTAACACTTTAACAAATTCCATGTTCCACTATGTATGTGTATAAGACCATTTTGTATTGTCAATAATAAATTATGGTTACTTACATGCAAAATGTTTATATTATAATAATAATAAGTTGATATGTATTGCTTTAGAAAATATATATATGATTATTGATATGTGAATATAGACACACATTATAGAGGTTTTCATGGTTAAAATATTATAATTATTATTTTGATATATACTATATTAAATTTGAATAATTTTTTAACAATAATTGGTAGACATTTGTATTAAGTAAAAATCTCATGGTTAAAATATTATAATCACTATTTTGATATACTATATTAAATTTGAATTTTTTTTTAACAATAATTGGTAGATATTTGTATTAAGTAAAAAGCTGCAACAAATGTTCATAGTAAGGTTGTATCAAAAAAGGGTTATTATCAAAATCTCATAGTCCAAAATAGAATAAAATTATAGCTTATAGCTGTCTACAAACAATTATAACTATAAAATTTCAAAAAAGTACCTGATAGTGTGTTGATAGTGTGTTGAGTACACAACACATTCTAAAATTTCAAAATTTTGGGTACCACTTTTCTTTGATTTTGCAAGTAATTTTTAGCATTTTTTGGTTTGGTTGATTTTATGCATTTATTGTAGTTTAGATGACATTTTAGTATTGAGGACATTAAATATGTTCCCAAGAGGATATTACAACTTAAATTAGCCTGTCTTTAGTTCATGACTGTTCCCATCAATTAACCTTCACCAAAAATTTTATAAAACCAAATACAACAGAAATTACCTTCATGTTAGTACCTTGTTTAAAAAATTATAAAAACACAAAAGGAACATTAACTATTCTATTACAGTGATTATCCAGCTTGTCATTATCCCTTTTACCAATATTCTTTATCTTGTAGACACTTTTTCATAGTTCCCTGTACGACTATCTGTGATTTTTGTAAAAAAAACACCTTCCTGATCCAGTTGTAGTGCTTCCTTGGACATATGATCTGCAACCTTGTTATATGTTCTGTAATGTGATGTGCTTTTAGTTGAATAAAACTTCCACACAGTCCTGATTTTTTCCATCCATGGCTGCAAAGCGAGTACTTGTAAATTATTATCATTATTGAACCAGTCAATAATGAACTTTGAATCACCTGCCAGCATTAATATTGTAACCTTCAATACATTTGCAAAATACAACATGCACCATAAGGCTAATAGTTCTCCTTTTGTATTTGTCCCATATCCATAGTTCATTTTCATATTGAAGGTCCCTAAGGCTGGACATTTTAAAACATACCCTGCCCCACATTTTTTGCCCATGTCCTGTGAGGCTCCATCAAAGAATCCTACTGCATAATCCCAATCCAAACAAGGAGGTCTATCAATCCTTAAGTTCTTTAAATTTTGGATAGGTTTGTATTATCCCAAGGCCTGTAGGATGCAAGTACACACTCTTCCAAGGATAGGAAACGTATTTTCAAATATAATTATATTTTTGTGTTTACATAATATTTACTTGTGGTATTATGACATTTTAGAAGTGTGTCAATCCACTTTATTTTGTGAGTATGTTACATCACATAATTTAGTATATACCATAGTCTTGTTCTCAACATATTCCCATATTACTAAAAGTAAAAATTCTAACATTTATTAGAATTAAAAAATTATAAGATTTACTTGTGGGGTTACAACATTTATTTATGTAAATTAGAAAAATATTATACTTTAGAACAACCTATGCTACACTGTATTGTCATATATCAATTATAATACTTTACGATTGCAACTAATAAATTCCATGAGGATTCCAAAGAATGTCTTATAGATCTCACACATTTAAATTTTTAAATGTCCCATGTCACATACCATCCCAACACTCAAATCACCTATAATTGCATCCTTTCTCAATTGTAATCTTCAAAATTCTACCTCCCTCTCTCAATCTCTAGCAATTCCTATTGTTATGGACCATCTCTAAGAGATAGTAACAATTGTTCCTCTTCTTTACATGCCACTTGAACAATCAATTCAACTTCTACATGGAATTGGTTCAATAGTTATTGTCGATGCACCATACACATGTTGCTTTTGATCTTGTAATCCCTTGCACATTTTGTCAATTCATTGAGGTTAATATATGCACCCTCAAAGAAACCATTAGGATTGTTCTATTCCATGGTAATGTTGAGTTCGATTCTACCAAGAACTCGATCAACTGAGTCCTCAATCATTCAACTACTCATAGACCATACTACATGAAGAATTGACCAATTGACCAATAAACATTCTTAGAACCTTTTAGGTTTTTGTTGACATGTTCTACAAACATGGATCCATTATTTCCATTAATTTTCCATCACTGTGATCTTCAAGTCAATTATGCATAGTTTAGTAAATCTATCACTTCCATATTAGCTCAGTTCTCTCCTAGTGGAACTTCCCAACAAAACTTAGTACATAGTCACACTCTGATCTCATTGACTATTTGACTTCTTAAATGATTCCTTATGATTCCTAGGAAATGTTTAATTTGTGTACTCAAATTTCTTTAATATCATGATTGATCTCCACATATTTTTGTTTCCATCATGCACTTGTGGAGAAAATATACTTGTATATCAAAATTTACAAAGATATATTTCAATAAAGATTAGTAGTTGATAATGAAAACTGTTTTACAAAATAAATGACTTCTCAAAATAGAAGTCAAAGGGTGAGTCAAGTAATAAGTTGTGACTTTTGATTGGATATGTTAATTGGGTCTAGCTCAAGTGTCATAGAGGACAATTTCGTATCTACCCCACCTAGGACCAATCTACACTTTTGACATTTTTTCTTTTCATGAGAAGACTATTGATTAGGACTCTTCATGAGTTAATTTTTTATTGGGGATGGAAAGGTAACAACAATCTCATTCTAGCACATATCTATGTGTGTAACCTTTAACCAAAATTTTCTTTGGTAACCTACCCAAAGTACTCAATTGTTAACCTAGTATAAATCTGTTGGTAACCAAGAGAGAATCTATTTGTCTCTCCCTATCTCTATACCCCCAGCTCTGTCCACTTGCTGCTCTTTCTCTCTAGAGGAAAACCATGATAGTTTGGTCATTGTTCTACTATTTTTCTTTCATTGTGAAGTAATTATTTTGTTAGTTAATGTTTAAAATCCATATAGTTTATAAGTTTCACCTTTCCATATAAATTTCAAGAAACTATTTTGAATATTTTGACACAAGCACAAAGCTACATTAACCATTCAACACATAATAACATATCCAATCCATTGACTAGTAAGGCATAAAGTTCCATTTGAAGCTCTATTTTTATTAGTTTTGTAGATACCTTATGCCACTTTCCTATATCCCTTTGACTTATTCATCATTTGAGATCTTTGGTAGTATATAAAAATATATTTACTTTTTTTTAGGGATATTGATATTTACAAAATTTTGTGTGTTCGTGTAATTTACTAGTATTGTGGCATTGTTGCTCTTTAAATGAAAAGGAACAGAGCTGAAAGCAATCTTGAAAAAAGGTAGCATTTTGTTATAAAATATAAACAACCATGAGTAAGATGGAATTGAATTGCAAAGAGTGAATATGGCATTGTACTTAACAAATAATAATCTAGTGTCATATTGTATGATTGTAGTTCAAAAACAAGAATCTATATATGGAACAATTATTTCTTGAATGCATCGTATTTTTTAACACAATTTCGTAGTGTACAAGAGTCTTAAAGAAATATTATTAAACATAAGTAATCACAAGTGACAAAATCCTTAGAAACTGGGTTCAAAGTGTTTTCTAGCAAACATTTACACTAAGAATCAACACTAAGATTCAAGATATTTTCCATGAATAGAAAATCTATATTACTTTGTTAATGTTGGTATTTTTATAATGAGTCAATCTATTCATAGATTGATTTCATTTTAGGTAATCTGTAATGGTCATTAGCCAAGCTATCAATATTCCTTAGGTTAGTGAGTTGGGCCAAGATATGATATATGCTCCCTTAGTTATGGCCTCAAACAAAAATTTCATTCAAAAACTCAATGAT
Source organism: Picea mariana (assembly GCA_032191745.1). Classification (NCBI taxonomy): domain Eukaryota; kingdom Viridiplantae; phylum Streptophyta; class Pinopsida; order Pinales; family Pinaceae; genus Picea; species Picea mariana. The sequence continues at coordinate 182,766 of JASDQU010011835.1, read as the reverse complement.
TAACATGATTATGTAATTCATGCCAAGTTTTGCATTTTTTTGTGTTCTTCATTTCATAACAAGAGAAAGAAATATTCATTTCCAAGAGTCATTTATAATGTAACATCCCCATCTAGTACGACTCCTACGATGTACAACCAGTAAAAGCACACT
>JASDQU010011835.1:140651-182527 GCA_032191745.1 Picea mariana | reverse complement strand
ATATATATACTGTGTGTGTGTGTAGAGGAAGGTAATAATGACATTATACTCAACATCGCAACATGATGACGACACAATGCATGCAACTCACGCAACAACAACATAATGGCCTAACATAAAATCACATCAAGCACCTGGAAGCAATGTATGACATTCAACCGACAAAAAATAAGAATGACTACCTGCGTCCTACCCTGCAATGGTTAGGACCTCCAGGACACATAAGCAACGCTCAAGCCCAGGTTCCCATCGATTTTGACCATTTAAGGTCTCAGGGCTGGTGACTGTTCTGAGGAACAAGGAGGTGTCTAAATCCCGCCCGACACAAGCAGACCAATCCTACTAAGCTAAGGAAAATCATCTTAACAACCCAAAATTAATTACACAAGTAACTAGAACCCTTATAGTGAGCAAAACCAATCACATTGAACGTTTAAAAAACCACATACAAACATTAGTTAATATTAAACAACAACCATTAATCAAGCCTAAAAGGTTGTTATCTATGAATTAAATTGGCCTTAATTACATATCAATTAACGAGTTTAAATTCCATCAGTCAACAAGTTACCCACCAAACTTAACATGAATTACGACTCAAATTTAGCGAGTCTGGGTTACCAATTAGGCAATATCTATAAATCCAACTAACCATAAACTTGAATAACAACATTAACATTCTTAAAGTGGAATGCTACCTATACCACTTATGAATAGTTAAACCTCAACATTAGTCTAGATATAATGACTTAACTAACCACACTAGTTGTTTATTATCATTGAGGAGGAAATTGTGTAATGTCCCCACTCTGGGACATTATCACAGTGCAGAGGGTTATGATGATCAGAGTAGCCAGATGGAGGTTATAGTGAGTACAGGGGTTATTGAGAGGCATTGTGGGGTCTAGCTTGCATTTCTCATCATATTCCATCATTATGAGCCATTCCGCATAGGTTGGATTTGGTTTCATTGCATTCCTACGATTTCTATGATTTTGACTATTTTGAGCTATAAGTCAATGAAATTCACTGAAGGGTCATTTCGGGCACATTACTTGGAGGAACCTCTCAGTGTAATAGCTCATTGGAATCGGGAAGAGAAACACTACAGGATGGGATGGCTAGAAGTGACTTTTAGTGGCCAGGGAAGCCACGAGGAGAGATAAGGAGCTTTTCAAAGGTAAAAAGGTTAATTAATTAATTAAAGTGATTTAATTAATTAATTAAATATTAATAAAATGAAAGTCACTTTGGAGGGACAAGGTGAGCCAAAAGTATAAAGGAAAGGCAAGGGCCTCTTCTCATTCATTCATGTATGTTTATCTTTTGATTTCTGGCTTCTAGCTAGTGAGCCCAATATTGGGGGTTTTGAGGGTTTTGACATAACAAACCCTAGAGGATGATTCGGTGGTTAAAGATTCCACCTAGCTTGTCCCAAGCTTGGTCTCAGAGCTGCAATATGCTCCCACACTATTCTAGTTCCAGATCTACTCAGTTGCAGGAGGATTCCACATCAGTTGCTTCTACAGATAGAGAGAGGGTGCACCACTTGGGGGTTTCCAACATGGGGGGCGTACCATTCATTGAGGAGGGATTCGTCCTAGCTGAGGAGAAAAGATTCCAGGAATTCCAGGTATTGGGTTTCCTTTGCAGGTGTCCTGGCATCATTCTTGGTGGTTTTCCATAGTCTTTCAGTGGAGGATCGATTTGTATTGAGAGTGGCACGTTTTCCCAAGAAGAGGGCGCACCATTATTTGGAGGGTAGCTAGATCTGAGGATCTAGCAGGTATTTGAGGATTTGATCACTTGGGTTCTCATTGCAGCATCCTGATCTATCACTGTGGAGAGTTTCAGAGCATTTGGAAGCCTCCTTCATCAGGGCCGAATTATCTAGGGCTTCAGTCATCCAATGGGGTGCACCATTCAGTGGAGGAGTTCAGATCTATAGGGTTTGAGAGTGGATTTGGAGATTTGGGCACCTGGGTTGTTCTTACCATCACCCGATCTACTATTTGGCATCTTTCTGGAGGTGATTGGACATCTTTGGCACCAGGGCCGAATTGTTGAGGAGCTTCAGTTATCCAGCAGAGCGTGGACTCTTCCAGTAGTGAGGGGTTTGGCACTTGGCATTGGTATTCATCTCTTATCCAGCCTTTGGAGTCTTATTTTGTATTTTCGGGAGAATTTTGTAGCAGCTCATACTTGTTATCCATTGTCTATCATCTTGGCCATCTGTTGAGCATTCCAGATCGGCATCTCCATTGTAGCAGGTTCTTCTATTTTATGAATAAAGAAGATTTGAGATGTTTTGGCTTGTCTATCTTATTGCATATGGTTGAGGTATGTTCCATGGTTATCTGTTTCTGTTATTTGCTGCATACACACATATAAACACATCTAAACAAGTAGATCAACAAAGTGTTTGACGAAATACCTCACTCAGAAAAGTTTTAAAAGACACCAAAACCGTGATGATCCTTGCATAATGGCTTGGGATCATTACAGTGGTATCAGAGCTTAAATCCTGCAAACCTGAGGGGTCTTTATGGATAGTTGGAAGGAAATGGATAGGATATCCATTGAGATGACATGCATGGAGATAATGTATTTCAACCTTAGCGACAAACATAGGGCTCTCATAACCTTTCTTTAGTATGTAGCCTTTAAAAAGCCCATTTGGAGTGAAGAGGATATTTTAGAGGGGATCATCATAGAAAATAAAAAGAAAAAAGAAGCAGCTAGATGTTGGGAAGAACAGAGAAACCCCACACCCATTAGGAGTACGCAACCTTGCCACAGTTGCAAGGGGCCATGGGAACCAGATCATAGGTGTAGGGGTAAGGATCAGGAGCTCATTATTGAGGCATGTCATGACAGTGATGATGAGGTATGTGAGGATGGAGCGATAGATGTTGATTCAGAGAAGTCGGATGATGACAGTGACTCTTGCACAGAGGCTAGTGATACTAACTCTACCTCAGAGGATAGTGATGATGACTCTTGCACAGGGGCTAGTGATGCTTGCACGCTTGAGGAGGATGATGACCCTTGTGTAGTGGATAGGCAGCTAGATGGACATGACGATAGCACCAGTGTCTCAGTAGACATGTCACATACCATTGATGACCTTACGCCTCAGCATAGTGGTGAAACTAGTGAGGAGTCACATGTGTTAGCACCTAGATATGATGAGCTTCCTATAGGGGTTGTGACACATCTGTCACCTTTTCAGACACCCATGATAGATACGTCACATGAGGAGGTCAGTGGCACGTCAGGTATGATGGATGAGCCTAGTGTGAGGGATGCACACCATGGACAGGTAGACCCACAGGTCCAGGAGGAGGTATAGGACGTACAGGCAGGGGACCTTACACATACAGATCAGCCTGAGGGGATTGATTCATAGCTATTGGAGACCCCATTAGTTGAGCAGATTGCAGAGGCTGACAGGTTGATGGAGCACTTATGTCCAAGATCGGTTTGCATTGATGAGGATGCACCTTTTAGCAGTCAGGATGACCATAGCACGTGTCTAGATACATCTCTATGGGATCCAGGTGCAGATGATAGTAGCAGGTTGAGTGCACAGGAGGATACAACTGCTCATACAGGATACAGTGTGAGTCAGGGTGAGATGGCTTCTAGTGAGGGGATGTAGTGGCATACAGGAGTACCCAACAACACAGTAGACAGTGGACAGTTTAGCACGTCATCTTATGCAGACGATGTTGTTGGGGATTCTAGAGTTGGTACTAGCAGGACTGACACTAGCAGTGAGGGGTCTGAGATGGCACCTCAGTATGACCATGGTCAGGAGTCACACCACTTAGCATCATATTTGAGAGTTAGTGAGTCTATGATTAGGGAAACCACTAGACGTATTGATGACATGCATGTAGTTATGGCAGATTACTGTTGGAGAGCATCAGTGGCACAGGGTAGCTCAGATGGAGGATTTTCCATGGATGGTTTTCACACTCTCTGGGAGAGAGTATCTGTGATGAGGACTGACTACCAGTAGTTGTTGTCAGACATGGATTATCTATTGAGGGTTGGTGAGATGTATCATGAGACTCTGAGGGAGTAGGAGTTGGAGATGGACTGACTCACTCATGAGTTGGAGAGCACTCGAGGATTCTTCAGAGGCACACAGACCGCCCTTCAAGAATCAGAGTCTAGGATAGATGAGTCTCTTGAGGAGATCCATCAGAGATCCACTTCATCTGTATTAGTGGATACTTAGACATATCAGTCAGTCACGTTGATAGCGGGTGTTGATGATCTAGCAGAGGAGCACCATTTGATGGAGGACACTTCCCTTTGTGCTCCGAGAGCGGTCGACCTCCATGTAGGGGTTGATCCGGTAGTATGCTCAGGATATATGATGCAACATGAGTCTATGGGAGATGACATGAGTATGTCGGAGAATACATTGATGAGTGATAGCTCACAGGTACATGCTGAGATGTATGGTGGGATTCAGAGGGGTATAGTGCCTTGCAAGGAGGAGACACACCTAGGGGAGCATGTAGATGTCACTCTTTTGAAACAACACCTAGTTATGAGAGATCACCTTCACCATATCAGTAGTTGCATGGGAGATGACAGTTGGAGTTTGGTTGAGCAGCAGTTGGAGGAGTTACTTCCGGTTGTACTGGATGGTTGGGATTCAGTGATGACCACAAGAGAGAATCTATCATGGATACCAAGGGATGAGATTTTGGTCAAATCCTTGGGATTGACCAAATCATGTGACACCTTCCAGTCCTACAGTCAGCTGCAGATGTGTCTGCTATCCCTTCCCGACATGTTTATCATTGACAACAGCATGAGGAGGATAGAAGATGAGTACATAGGGCTTCTGACAGTGATTGGTCTCACACAGGAGCAGTGAGAGGAGATTGGAAGTGATAAAATTCTAATTTTTCCATGGGACCCAGGAGTCCGTTTTGTTAGCACGATGTTCATGTTGACCCAGGTTGTACCAGAGAGCCTCACACTCCACCTTGGTTTGGTTTGGAGTGGGTCTGCAAGTACTTTTCCTATGGGGCAAGACCTTTTCTTCCACTTGATCATCATGATAGGGCATGGAGATGTTTGGACAGGTACTTCTTCTACAGAGATGCTTATACAGATACAGTTTCTGGACAACAGGTCCGGTGGTCACAAGTATGTTAGCTTGAGGATCTAGGGGAGGAGGATTCAAAATGTATGCAGGGGGCAGACAGTCATGGTCAAAGAAGTGCAGTGTCACCATGAGGATCTTCAACAGAGGTTAGCATGGGACCCAAGGATTGTAGGATTGACCAGTTCATGGACCGACAGGGGAGAGTGGACCATTTCAAGGGAAAGTTATTCTAACTTTCCATTGATCTTCAGTGTTGAGAGGAGCGCATTGCTTGTGGGTGCCTCACGGAGGTCTTGCATCACCTCAGTCGGGCATCAACATGTGCAGTTGATGGAATCCATGTGGATATTGGTAGAGATTTGGAGGATGGACTCATTCCGAGATGAGGCCATGGGTCAGGTGTAGGAGGTTCACAGGGTTGATATCTTCCAAGACTATGCTTCGCAGAGTATTGCAATTCACTTCTTGATATGGGATCCAGGGGGTAGAGTGCATGAGTGTTCATCTTTGGATGGGTTGTACTGTGTATCCCACAGGTGGACATGGGATCCTAGTATTTTATTCGAGTGGATTTGGTTATTGCTTGAGGACAAGTAATTTTCCAGCAGGGAGGACTGTAATGTCCCCACTTTGGGACATTATCACAGTGCAGAGGGTTATGATGATCAGAGTAGCCAGATGGAGGTTATAGTGAGTACAGGGGTTATTGAGAGGCATTGTGGGGTCTAGCTTGCATTGCTCATCATATTCCATCATTATGAGCCATTCTGCATAGGTTGGCTTTGGTTCCATTGCATTCCTACGATTTCTATGATTTTGACTATTTTGAGTTATAAGTCAATGAAATTCACTGAAGAGGTCATTTCGGGCACATTACTTGGAGGAACCTCTCAGTCTAATAGCTCATTGGAATCGAGAAGAGAAACACTACAGGATGGGATGGCTAGAAGTGACTTTTAGTGGCCAGGGAAGCCACGAGGAGAGATAAGGAGCTTTTCAAAGGTAAAAAGGTTAATTAATTAATTAAAGTGATTTAATTAATTAACTAAATATTAATAAAATGAAAGTCACTTTGGAGGGACAAGGTGAGCCAAAAGTATAAAGGAAAGGCAAGGGCCTCTTCTCATTCATTCATGTATGTTTATCTTTTGATTTCTGGCTTCTAGCTAGTGAGCCCAATATTGGGGGTTTTGAGTGTTTTGACATAACAAACCCTAGAGGACGATTCGGTGGTGAAATATTCCACCTAGCTTGTCCCAAGCTTGGTCTCGGAGCTGCAATATGCTCCCACACCATTCTAGTTCCAGATCTACTCAGTTGCAAGAGGATTCCACATCAGTTGCTTCTACAGATAGAGAGAGGGCGCACCAGTTGGGGGTTTCCAGCAAGGGGGGCATACCATTCATTAAGGAGGGATTCGTCCTAGCTGAGGAGAAAATATTCCAGGAATTCCAGGTATTGGGTTTCCTTTGCAGGTGTCTTTGCATCATTCTTGTTGGTTTTCCAGAGTCTTTCAGTGGAGGATCGATCTGTATTGAGAGTGGGACGTTTTCCCAAGAGGAGGGTGCACCATTATTTGGAGGGTAGCTAGATCTGAGGATCTAGCAGGTATTTGAGGATTTGAGCACTTGGGTTCTCATTGCAGCATCCTGATCTATCACTGTGGAGAGTTTTAGAGCATTTGGAGGCCTCTTTCATCAGGGCCGAATTATCTAGGGCTTCAGTCATCTAGTGGGGTGCACCATTCAGTGGAGAAGTTCAGATCTATAAGGTTTGAGAGTGGATTTGGAGATTCGGGCACCTGGGTTGTTCTTACCATCACCTAATCTACTATTTGGCATATTTTTGGAGGTGATTGGACATCTTTGGCACCAGGTCCGAATTGTTGAGGAGCTTCAGTTATCTAGCAGAGCGTGGCATCTTCCAGTAGTGAGGGGTTTGGCACTTGGCATTGGTCTTCATCTCTTATCCAGCCTTTGGAGGCTTATTTTGTATTTTCAGGAGAATTTTGTAGCAGCTCATACTTGTTATCCATTGTCTATCATCTTGGCCATCTGTTGAGCATTCCAGATCGGCATCTCCATTGTAGCAGGTTCTTCTATTTTATGAATAAAGAAGATTTGAGATGTTTTGGCCTGTCTATCTTATTGCATATGGTTGAGGTATGTTCCATGGTTATCTCTTTCTGTTATTTGCTGCATACACACATATAAACACATCTAAACAAGTAGATCAACACAGTGTTTGACGAAATACCTCACTCAGAAAAGTTTTAAAAGACACCAAAACCGTGATGATCCTTGCATAATGGCTTGGGATCATTACAAATTGCCAACTAATAACATTGTTGTAGAAAATCAACAAGGTAATTATATATCTGTTACATAGCAATTTATTACAACAGTTAACCAGGCATTTAACATAATGATTAACATAATCAATTAATTGAGCAATAACATGGTAGTTTGCATGACTATTTTCATAACAAGTATTATAGCACTAACAAGGCGATTATCATGTTAATTAACATAACAATTAATATAACAGTAGCGAGGAAATTTATATGACGGTTAACATAATGATTAATAGCACAAAAACAAGGCAATTTACATAACCGTTAATCATTTAACTCGCTCCGGCATTTAATCAATAAGTAGGAATCTGCTGACCATTCACAGTGCTGTAGAAAATGTTCTGGCATTTAGTATGGCAATTAATATAGCATTTAACATTGCAATTAACAAGCCAATTAACTGTAGCAATGGTTCTGGTAAATTCGTGGTCATTCTAGCAAGCTCAGTCAACATTCTAAAGGAAAAAATCATGGGTAATTACAACAAGCTCTGGCAACATTCTAAAGGAAAAATCGTGGGTAATTACAGCAAGCTCCAACAACATTCTAAAGGAAAAATCGTGGGTATTTAAAAAAAAATCAAAGTCAACTTTTAAAGGCAATAATTGTGGGCATTAAACAATGGAATCAGACAGGTTTTGAATGGCAAAACATGAGCATTTAAACAACTATCTCAGACATGTTTTGAATGGTAAAATCATGAGCATTAAACAATGGTCTCAAAGATGTTTTGAATGGTAAAATCATGAACATTAAACAATGGTCTCAGACATGTTTTTAACGGAAAAATGTGAGCATATAAACAACGATCTCAGACATGTTTTGAATGGTAAAATCATGAGCATTAAACAATGGTCTCATACATGTTTTGAATGGTAAAATCGCGAGCATTAAGCAATGGTCTCAGACATGTTTTGAATGAAAAGGTGAGCATTTAAACAAATATCTCAGACATGTTTTGAATGGTAAAATCATGAGCATTAAAAAATGGTCTCAGTAACGTTTTGAATGGCAATTCGTGAGAATTTAACCACAATCTCAGCCACGTTTTGAATGGAAAAATTGTGGGTAATTAATCAGCCATCACAGTCTCATTTTAAAAGGGAAAAACATGTACAGGGACACACTAGAAGGGCATTCATGGATATCTGTAATTAAAATATGCAGAATGATGTGCCCAAAGCGCACCAAAAGGAACTCCATGTTGCCAACATCATTTAAAAGGGAAAAACGCTGGAAAAATGCAGACATGGAAATGAATTTGTTTTCCATTGCTAGGATACCAATGCCATGTAGACAGGAATACAAAAAAAACGTTTTTCATCTCCCGTACACCAATATAAAATGTAGATAGGAAATCAAATGTTCTTCCCATTGCCAGAGTACCAATACAATGCAGACAAGAATGACAAATAAAAACCTTTTTCCATTTCCAGGATACCATTATAAAATGCAGACCTGAAATCAATTCATATTTTTTTTCATTGCCAGAATACCCAAAAAAATGCAGACCAAAAATCAATTCGTGCTTCCAATGCTATAACCCCAATACATTGCATACAATAGTAAGAGAACACAAGGATCCGATGGGAAAGGTCATGGAATGATTGTCGAGGTTTCTATCAGTCAAGGCATAGAGAAAACCAACCAGGACACAAGATAATCCACACGTAGAGGTCGTTGCCAGATGGCAGAATCATCAATCAGCCAGGGACATCAAAGGTAGCCGACTAACAGGTTTGTCCTTCGCTCATCATCCTTGCACAGAAAAGTAGGGCGTTAATATCCATATGTATTTTAACGCTAAGGCGACGACCGTAGATCAGGCTTCTAGCCGACTGCTCAGGCGAGGACTGGTGAGCTAGGGATGAAGGCTAAACAACCATGAAGGTCACAATCAACATGGTAAGGTGGTCAAGACATGTGGGAAAACGAATTCCATGGGAGTCAACAACCATCGAGCTAGGCTAAGGAAAGTTTCAGTCACCAATTTTAAAAAAAACATCATTTTACTTTTCCATTAAATAAGAAGATCCAAACATAAGTCCTAATACATTCTACCATACAAAAATGAAGAGAGTGTACCGTTTCCTGATCGCCCGCTCCGAATGACGTCCCACGCACTCCATGCAACTCCCTCTCGTCGACCGTCGAGACTTCATCGGTACCTCCCAGCCAATGCTAGAGGTACTCTTCTTCCCCCTTAGCCCCCAGAGCTGAAAAGGGGCCACACACTCACTATCCAGAGATTTCGACTAGCTCCCAGATCGCCTCGCAAGGCCGAGCTACCACTCCTCACCAAGTTGGGTATCCCAAATCCAACAAGTTAAGTTAGTCAAGTAGATATTTATGTAGTGTAACGTTACACAAATAGAAGAAGATCCTTCATCCTTATCCTTCCTTCATTATATAGAGTTTCAAACTTCCTTTCTTTCCTAAAATCTCATTTCATTAAAGTTTTAAAAATAAATTCCTAAAAATTCCTCTCCATACAAGTGTCCCCCATCCCCTACATTCCTCCATAATTTAATTTCTTTAATTAATTAATTATCTTTATTTCCCTCACCCACCTAGAGTTACTCCTAGAATCACTCCTAGGTGTCCCCAAATTCTCTTATAGGTTTTAATGGCTTTCCCTATTATTAAATTGCTAGTTCAGTTTAAATTAGAAATCTCTTAAATGGTAGATACTTTTTCTAAGTTTGACTTTCTGCTTTTTCCCTAATGTTCCCCTTTTTCCCTTTTTATGTTTACCTATTTTCCTAGTTTCCTAATTTTGTAGATTTTCCCTCTTTCTCCTTTTTAATTAGAACTCAAAAAGGCAGGTGTGGAAATTAACCCTTTTTCCCTTTTCTCATTTAATTAGTATTTTAAAATTAAAAAAATAATAAAACCATTAATTCCCCTTTTTCTTTTAAATTTTATTCCAACAGTTTTTTTTGTTCTTTTTTAATGAATAAATTAAATTTCTTATTCCCTTCGTGTTACAAGATTTAATGAAGGTCATAATTATTATTTATGGGGTTTTTATTTTTATTATTATTATTGTTATTTTTTTATTTTTTATAGAGAGATAAAATTTTACCACTAGCATAGTTTACACTTAAACCTTAAATTTTCGTACAGGGCGACATTTAATTAGGGAATTTGTTTTAAAAATTTCTTAACGTGTTATTTGTCCTAAGGCCATATAGGTTCATTCCTCTATCATCAACAATGTGACGTGCCCTTCAGGATGCACTAGGTGCTCCAAGGGTGCCACTCGCCTTAATATGTTTCCCTTGCGCGACATGCCCTTCAGGACGCACTACATGCTCCAAGGATGCCACTAGCCTCTTGATGACTTGGTATACATCAATAACCTATGGAGTCAATTCTCCACCAGGTGAACTTATGGGAGACTAAGGGCCTCTAAGGAATAAGACCCCCACCTTATTGCACACCCCTTAGAATAATCGTGAGTGATTGTCGCAGTCTACCCTCACAACATTGTGGGTCTTCTTGAACTAGGTAAATGTTAACCTACAGTTCGAGCCACGATGAGAGTGCTAGTAGGTTGTGGCAGGGCTGCTATCCACACCTCTCCCTCAATATCTCTGGTAGTCGTGCATGACCCATTTACTCCACATGTGAGTCTGGTCAGCAAGCTATCGTCAGCCTGCATCATTAACAAATCATGTCAGAACATATCCATATCATATCATCTAATCAGATGCACTAATATCACAGTAAAACAATCAAACCCCAATGGTACACTCCCTGACTCGATCCGAAGTCCAAGGGGTTCCATCGATGCCTCTGCATCCTTGAGCTCCAAAATCCTGTAGACTCAGTAAACTGAGTCAATAACACCTGTCTATGTCAATGCAGTAAAACAACATGTCATCAACCCATAATGCCTCATAATCAAAATCAAAAGTTTTAATAGCATAGTAATTTGGATCACTTGTGAGCAAGTGTCGTGAAAGAATAAGTTCGCTCAGTGCGCCAGAGCGGGATGTTACATATTTGTACTAGGTTGACAAAACACATCTTGAAACCATCTAGTGAGACCCAATGGGTAAGTAAATCCCCCCCTATGCTTCACATGTCCTACATATTGTCATGAGTCTTGGTCACATCTCTGTGTAAGACATGAGTGACCTACTTGTGTAGTAAAATGCTCAAAAAGGAACCAGTCTCCCACTTTGGTGGTCTTTTCCAATTGTAGAGGCACTTTGACTAAAGGAATAATTATAACAAATACTTCATTTTGGATGATAAAGTCTAATTTATAGAAATAAAATATTTTTAGATGGGAACTAATTACTATACTCATTTATTACTTCACACATATTGACCAAAGTTATTGAATGTTTATCTTATTGATGATATTTATATTCATATAATATAACTTCAAATTGACAACTTATTGGATTTGTGTTGGATATGTAGGCATAGCTAGCACATACATAACTCACACGTAGACGATAATAAAAGGTGATGTTCCTTATATGCATATTTTTTAAATGTTCATGTAACTAATCATGCATACAAATAAATAAAGTAAATAATCGGGCTCCCTTTAAACCCTTAATTCCATTTCACATCTCCCATCCCTTCTGTTGGAGCTGCCTTTTTTTTTCTAGCCCGTCACACATTTCATTCTTAATGCTCGAAATCGAAAGATGGTTTTCATATTTTCCCTCTGTAGTTTCAAGATCTATGAAGCTTTATCATGCAAGAAACGATGATTATTGTACTCTCGAGACGAGTCCAACCTGTCGTAAAAATGTTTCATCTTTTGATCTACCTCGGGATCTCAGAGGTCGGATATTATAAGTCATGTAGTTCACATGTCCCGAGCTACGAAATGGTGAAATCGCTTTAATTTTTCACCCAGGGCAGTAATGAGAGTAAAGTTTTCCCTAAACCATGATTAAACGTCATCGGGTTTTCGCACCTCGGCGTTCACCAAATCCAAAAGTTTATTGTCATAGCCCCAATAGCCGAGAACACGAGGTCCTTATTTTAGTAACCCGTGTCAAGGTTAAAAGTAAAAGATAAACCATGGTAAAAGTTCTGTCAGCAATTCGCCACTCAGCGTTTTCTTTTTTAAAAGTTACACCGTCTCAGCCCCGACTCGCGAAGTCGCGATAAGGATATAAATGTAATTAATTAATCACTAAGTCCGAGTTTATCTTCCATTTTTATTAAGTCATATTATCGCGATCTCGCGGTTTCGCAGCTCAACATGCAAACCTCCTGGAAACTTATTTTCGAAGCTCCGAGTCGCAATATGGAGAATACAATAATTATGAAATTAATTGAGCCCCTAATCACGATTACGCTTTTTATAAACCAAAATCGATCATCACAGTCTCGAGTGTCAGAGGTTCAAAGTGTTAAAGTAAAATCCTTGATATAACGAGTACCGAAATATTGATTAACGTTGGTAAAACCGGATTAATTAAGCTAAATCGATACATATCTTGTGTTTCGATTCTTGCATGATTTACGAGGTAGCCTTATTCATTCTATACGCCAACTGACATTTTAAACCGCCAAAATTTATGGCATTAATTAGGAAATAGGGAAAATCGACGAATAAAGATCGTATTTTTATGGCAAAATTTATTTCTAAAAATGATTTGACAGGCCTGTTCTAAAAGGTACCGAGTTTTCAAATATATATAGGAGTTGTGGTTTATTATAACAAATGCATTTTCATATTAAGCAAAGCACATTATCTTGGAGAAAGCTGACTTTTGTATGTATACGTATTTCTATCGCAGAAGAGCTAAAGCACAATCCCCAGCCATGGCTCCGCAAAAAGCATCCAAAGCCAGTGTTGAGGTTTCAGGACAAGGCTTAGACAATGTCGCTGATACTTCGCCTCGAAGTATCGACTCAGTCCCGAATTGGTCGTTCGTTTCAGATGTTCTGCAGGCTGAATTGGTGGATTATTCCGATGATTCCAGCGACAATGAAAAAGATGATATAACCACCAAGTATAAGATCATCATCCAATACGGAATGCACAAAGTAGTAGCCAGGCCACGACTACTGCCATATTATGATATGGTCCGATGGGCATTGGACCATGTGGACATACCGACCAGAACCATCATGAATGAGAAGAAAGTCGCCATCGGGACTTTCAAGCCGGAACATCTGCAGGCCATGTATAAGCTGCCCACAATGTCCGACTATACATACGGTGCCGAATTCTTGGACGAGTTCAAGCAGAAGGAATGCATACAGTATGATAAAACCATGTCCAGTTTAATAATAGATTGTGTTTCGCACACTATGAAGTTCAGGGCTGATAGCCACGACAGATATTCAATAGCTTCCTTAGAACCATAGTACAAGTATGTCGCCATGATGACATGTAGGTTATACGGGAAAGAGGAAACTTCACATTTTTTTCTTCTGTGGGTGCCTCTAATGTTTCGGGTTGCCGAAGGCAGTTCTTTCGACTGGGCGAAAATGTTGTCTGACAGCTTGACCAGTCGGGTCACAAAGTATCGGGCGCAGAAAGATAGCGGAAAGTTGACTTCATTATTCATGTCTACATACATTATGGCCGCCGTTTTCTTTTTGACACCGTTTCCCTTAATGAGATGGAGTTGGACTCCAGCAGAAGACGAGCCCATACACGTCTATCATGCAAAATTATGGGAAAACAAAGATGAAAATTTCGTGTACGAAATCTTCACCTCGGTGATGGTGCCTCTACATGTCACTATTTTTGGTCACCCACCACCCAGGATCTCGGACAGCATAGTGACAAATCTGAGCAGCATACCCGACTAGTATGTGGAGGCCGAATTTTTGTACCTCAGATTTTTTGGGGCTTCTGTTCCCCTGCATGCACTGCCATTATTCATTCCCGACAAGTTGGCTTGTCGCGAGGTTGCCAGACAAACAGTAATTGGTGGTATAAGCAAGGAGCTTAAGGGATACTCAAAGAAGGTATGGCCACCTTTTCCTGTTCATTTAAATTCTTATTCTTTATTAGATTTCGGGCATGCCAAAGCTGAGGCAGCAGCCCGGGAGGACCTAAATTTGTTCCTCATTGAATATAAAAAGCATGATCCACAGAGGGTTGTGAGCAATCATCTGGCCAGATGCAGACTCAAGAGATTTGAGCACGAGAATTCACCCTCGGATGACATTTTTCGAGGTGCAATGTCTTATGCCGAGATTCTAGCTCGGATACAAACCTTGCCACCCGAGGAGAGAGTCGATGTTATGAATTTCCAAGAACATCGACACAGTTGTCTTCCCGCAGTGTTGTGGGGTGAGAGTCCAGCTACGGCGGAGGTCAAACAAAAGGATGTCGAAGGCTCTAAGGATGCGAACCCCGATCAAAAAAAACACCAGGACGAGGGAGAGCAAACCAAGAGTCTGAAAGAAAAAATAAAGACTCCCAACCCTCCAAAGAAGCAGATTCTGGTTACTGCTCTGGGAAAATCATCAAAGCAGGTCGGAGAACCTTTCACATCAGTTACTCCCTTGCAGTCAACTCAAGGAAATATCGACGCAGGGTGGATCTTCAATGAAGAGTTGAGGCCTATAAGGGTAGAAGAGCTCCCTCCGAATGAGTTCTTCTTCGATAAGAAGAGAAAAGCAGTGGTAAAGAGAGAATTTTACCAAGAAGGGGAGTCGATGGCCAAGAAATACACAGTCATAAATGATGGGAAGGACAAGAAAAATGAACAATTCACGACTGAGATAGTAGGGACATTAGGAGCATATGCCTCGGCGAATCAGTTTTCAGTCGGGTTTCTAAAAAACCAACTGAAACGAAAGAATCGCCTCATCAAGACCCTGAAATCTAGACTAGCCACAAAAACGGAGGCTGCCAAAGACCAGGCGAGTGTGGGTATAGATAAAGCAAGGTTGGCTGATAAAAATGAGATAGAGATCCTCAAGTCTAAGCTCGAACAAGCGCAGCTGGTGGTTCGGGATGGTCATATGCAAGCGTGTCAGCAAAAAGATTTGATCCTGCAGCTGCAGGCTAGGGTAGAAATCGCCGAAAGCAAGGTGATAGATATCGGGATGTTTTAGTCCCAAGCGATGGAGATTCGGGGCAGAGTCTCTGTGGCCCAACGAAATTTACTCGGCAAGGTAGAAGTGATCCAAGAAAATTGTTTTGCTAGTCAACCAGGTTTCAGAGAACTTATCTGCTAGAGAAAGGGAAGCTGTAGCAACACGGGTCGCCTTACAAGAGGTTGTGATAGCCACAAACAATAGAGATTTGGGAAGTACTCCCAGGTTCACCATTTCGGAGTAGACCAAAGGAAACATTCTATTGAAAGAATGGGAGCACAGCATCTCGGAAGGCAAGCTGCAAGACTAAAAGGTAACAAATGCCTTGGAAGAGGCTTTCGGTTCTATATATGGGGATCTGCTAGGCATTGATAGCGGAGGTAGTGCCGAGGCTTTGATTCAAATGAATATGGAAAAAATCTTGCTCGATTTAAAGGAAAAAGAAGAAAGGGATTCGACCGAGATCTCCCAAGTGACTATGGCAGACATAGTCCAAATAGGCAAATGTATGATCAAACCAAGTGCGCAATTATGGGTTATCGACATCATAGACAGAGAAATGGAAGATAGGTTCCCGCAGTTATCCCGAGAATGTTACTTTTTTTAAGCCAGCTGTCAAGAGGAACCGTCGAGGCTAATATCTCAACTGGTTGAAAGATGTGTCACCTGTACCGAGCACATGCGAGGACAAATGTCTGGCACCAAGTGAAGACAGAGAAGAAGAAATGGAGGGATTGCTCTCCTCCCTATCATAACCGAAATTTTGTAACAATTGAGATTTTATCTTATTGTAAACTGTATAAATATACCATAGAAAGAAGAAAAAAAGAGGCTGGACCTTTTTCTGTCGATTGTAATAGATTTTTTACATTTTTGAGAGTTAATACAAAGCAAATTTGAAGATTCTCAATTCCGTCACGACTGTGTTATGAGTTTGTTTTCTTGTATCTCATATTTTCATTTCATTTCATATTCATAACTGATGAATGCTTCGTTATAATTTAATACGACCACTACTATAGCAAATGAATTCTGGTTTTCTATAATTGTTTACTGTTTTTCCTCTGTACCAGCTATCAGTAGGTGTAAGACCAGTCAACACTTTCAGAAGCCCAAATATATATTATGCTTCATCGGGTCATTTCCTTGCAATTTTCCTCTTCTGTTTATACGTGAGATTCTCCCTTGATAGGAGCCTCATTCGATAGACAGCTAAATGTTTTTCTCCCACCTCATACTTTTTATTAAGATATAACTCAGTTATGGGAAAGAGCCTTTGATTTGCACCCCATTTTATTTCCGAAACCGTGAATTCTCTTTTATACGACCAAATTGAGACAACACTTACTTTCTCCCTGAAGTTTTTCTTATTTTATTGTTCCTCCATGACTATCCCTGTACCAACACAGTCGAACATCGAACCTAGATTATCAAATCAAACAAACATTGCCTTAAATCTTTTCGACACTATTCTTAAAACAACTACTACCCAGGTTGAACTCGAACGTTCATGGGCAGCGATTGAACAAGATATAACTACCCAGGAATAGTTGGAAGCTAGACAACGCCAACGTAGAAATCTTCACTAGTTTCCTTAGCCGAAGGTTGACGTTTCCCTCTTCTCCACCCTTTACACACTTTCGGATGCCTAGACACTGTACTTCTAAGCCTTAAGTACAGACTCTGGAACAACATCTTTTTGGCTCCGTTGTCGGGGACCGAAGTTACGAAACCTTTTTCCCTGGGAAAACGACATTTGTGTTTCGTTGAAAGTGTTACCCTTTGATAGTGAACAAAGAGTACACACCTTTTTAAAGATTTTAAATCTTTCACTTGGCAACTCCACAAATAATAAACTGGCATCCGGTCGAAGGAATACCAGACAAAACCTGGATGGTAAGCAGATTACACCCGTTACCGATCCCGAGAAGACTCTAAAGGCGAGAGACTCTCTTAAGCCAACCGCTGCAGTTTACAAACTTAAAACCCCACAACTGAAGATTAAGAGTTCTTCTAAACCCTCAACTTCATGCAGTCCTCTCTTTGATACTAAAGTTTTAACGCAAAACTGCTCCAAAGTTAGGAGTGAGATTCATCTGACAATCCCCTTAGTACACAAAGGAAAGGGACCTCTTGAAAGTTTGTCGGCAGTTGACATACCATATTTCCTTCAGTTAAATTTCCCAACCTCACCAAATTCTGAAGAGTGTGTTACACATTCGATTCCCACACCCGTCGGTTCTCCTGATTTCATCTCTTGCAAATCTGAGGAACCGAGTCCTCGTGTTCCTTATCTTTCCTCGTTGGATTTTCCTCTTCCCGAAGAGAATAAAGATTCACTTTTAATTTTCCAAAACCCCCTTTACAAATTCTCACAAATAATGATGGTAGCCACCAGAGGAGGAGGTGGAGGGTTTATAGGAGGAGGTGGAGGGTTTATCGGAGGAGGAGGGGGAGGAGCCCCTCTAGGAGGAGCTAGAGGCCAAGGGCCTTCCCCCCCTCCCAGAGTGTTTGCGAAAGTTGCAGCCAGATATGCTCCCTTAGTATTTCCCGTCCCTCTACACGACCTTCCCGAAAATTACATAAAAAATTTACAAAAATTCACCAGGGAATGGGATATGACCGCGGCCGAACATATTAATTTCTTTGATCAATTCACGGATACCCTAGGTATCGAACATGAATATGTATATTAGAGGCTTCTTGTCCAAACCTTCAAAGGCCAAGTCCGAACTTGGTTTCGGAGCCTACCTGCAGCATCTATCTTGTCTTACGATGCTTTGGAAGATGCTTTCCTCAGACAATGGGGTGAGAGAAAAGACCATCTATACTATTTAACCGAATTTGGGTCTTTAAGAAAAAAGAATTCAGAAACAGTCATGGAATTTATTGAAATATTCAACAAACTGTATAACAAAATCCCAGCCGAGGTTAAACCGTCCCAACCCGCRGCCAAAGTAACTTTCGTTGGGGCTTTCGAACYGGATTTTACACTCCTTTTGCGAGAAAGAAGGGGAGCCACCCTAAACCGAATGCAATATGATGCGGTAGAAATCGAGTCTAATATGATGGCTTCGGGTAAGCTTAAAGCTAAAGTAGAAACAGAAAATCGAGAGACTAAACGCTTTAGAGAACAAGCCGGTCTRTCGGGGTCTAATAGATCCACAGATGACAGGGTAGAAGATATGGCCAGAGTAATTAAAGAACTGTCTAATAAAATATCCAGAATGGAGCTTGAATAGGCCAAAGCTGATTCTTTCCCCAAAAAGGATTTCAAGAGGAACCCCAACCCCCCAAACCAGCAAAGACAAATAAAAAACGAAGATCAAAAAATACAAGCTCCCTTAAAGAACAAAAAATTTATAGGAGAGAACGATTTTCAAGACTTCGGAGATTCGGATAATGATGTCACGAACTTCGGTGATGAATGCACACAACCATATCTGACTAGAGAAGATTATGAAAAATCTCTAAACACGCAAAAACCGTCAAATAAGGGTGAAGAAAGTGATCATACTGACCTTTGTGAATCTCAACAAAAAATTGAGATGATAATGGCTAAGATCCAACCCAAGTATAACTTAAGATCTAAGAGTAAGCCCATTTCAACTGCTCAACCCAAGAAAATCCTCCAAAGAGGTCAAACTTATGAGCCTACTCCGGAAGAGAACTTATTACCCAACAACAAAACGAAAGTAGTAAGCACATAGGAGTCTGAAGTGGAAAAAGTTGAGACCCAAGCACAAGGAACTGAAACAGCTAATAAAATTACGTCTTCAACCAGGAGCATGAGTAATAAAGTGGTCCAGACAAATAAATCGGAAAGGAAGGATTCAGAAGTCTCAACCAAAGAAACAGACAAGGGGAGCAGAGCTTTCCGTTTTGAAAATGAAATAAATAAAATTAAGATACCAATCCCTTTGGTAGAATTAGCAAAATACCCCATTTATCGGAAGCAGATTACCAAAGCGATGGGTGTCTCTGAGCTAGAAAGACAGTCTGATGTTTTAAACTTGGAAGATGACAAACCTAACATCACTTTTGGTCCCCATTTTGAAGGAGCCAAAGACACCATTGCTCCCTTTTATATCACTTTAAATGTGTATGATTAATTGCTACATAATTGCATGTTAGACTTCGGAGCCTCCCAGAACGTTATGCCTAAGATTATTATGGACAAATTGGGTCTCCAGATCACCAGACCTTATGGAGATCTTTACTCCTTTGAATCAAGAAGGGTTAAGTGTATGGGGATGATAAAATACTTGGTATTTACCCTGGCGCAGGTCCCGGTTAAGAGTATCCTGATGGATGTGGTTATCACAGATATCCCCCCTAAGTATGGCTTCCTGTTTTCTATGTCATGGGGAGCCAAGATGGGGGGTTCCCTTCAATTGGATATGAAGTTCACTACAATTCCAGTGTTTGGCGGTCAATTTACTCGGTTGTACAGAGAAACGAGATTAGCATATACAGTGAGCGACCCTCAAAACCCAAACAATTTCCCTATTTACATTGCGGATCAAGATCTGGGAAATTGTATTTTGTCTTTTGATGATGGTTTAGATGGTTGTCCGGAGGAAAACGATATAGAGCAGGAAGATTCATGTTACATGACAGGGGATTTGTGTAGCACCAGTGTCTRGAAAATGTATTTTGATGGTGCCTCATCTTCTGAAGGGGCCAGTGCAGGAGTGCTTTTAGTGGCTCTCAAAGGTAAATTCGTTGTTCCTTTTTCCTACCGATTGCAGTGGGATATTGATTATAMTAACAACGTATGCGAGTACGAAGCGCTGGTCTTAGGATTAGAAGCTACTAAGAAGATACAAATAAATAACTTAGAGGTGTATGGAGATGCAGAGTTAATAGTCAAAAAGATAAATCGACAATACCAAGCCAAGCATCCTAGATTAAGATCATACAGGAATTGTGCCTGGGATCTCATGGAAAAAAAATTCTCATCCGTAAATGTCCATTTCATCCCATGCGTAGAGAATTTACATGCTGACGCATTGGCTAAAGCAGCTTCAACCTTCTCTCCTCCCACAACTTTCAAATTGAAGTATCACATTGAAATCAGACACAGACCATCTATACTAGACAATATCCAACACTGGTAGGTTTTTGAGGATGACAAACAAATTAAGAAATTTCTTGAAGCAGTGGGAGAATTCTCCTAAACACATGCATACCAAGAAAAAAAAAATGACCCGATATGGATCATGCAATAAGGGGAAGATCCTAAAGCTTTCTAAGAAAAAATTGTGGATCATCGAATGTTGGTCCTTAAAAACAACCAGATTCCGAAAGGATTGATTCCTTTAGAAAGACTTTTTGATCAGAACGACGTACCTATAAAGTCCACTTTGCAACCCCAACCAGAAGAAGTCAAGGACTGTGATATAGGAACTAAAGCAGAATCCAGAATGGTAAAAATATCCAAGTTCCTTCCTCCTGAAATGAAAAGTAAGTATAAAGACCTACTCAGACAGTATAAGGATGTTTTCGCCTGGTCTTATGATGAGTTAAGAACATATGACACCTATGTAATTGATCACAAGATACCTTTAAAGCCTGGGTTCAAACCATTTAGGCAAAATCTTAGACAGATCAACCCCATTTTGTTACCTATGATCGAAAAAGAAGTTAAGAAACTTTTAGACGTGAAAATAATTGTACCTCTGAGATATTCAAACTGGGTAGCAAACCTAGTCCCGGTCAAGAAAAAGAATGGGGAAATCATACTGTGTGTGGATTTCCGAAACTTAAATAAGTCGTCTCTCAAGGACAACTATCCACTGCCCAAAATGGACCATGTGTTAGAAAAGGTAGTTGGAGCAAATCGAATGTCTATGATCGATGGGTTCTTTGGTTATAATCAAATCGCCATGAATGAACAAGACAGGGAAAAAAATTCTTTCACAACACCATGGGGTATGTTCATGTATGACAAAATGCCTTTTGGTTTGATGAATGTAGGGGCCACATTCCAGCGCGCTATGGACATCGCATTCATAGGAGAAAGGGATAAGTTCGTAGTCATTTACCTCGACGATTTGACGGTTTTCTCTAAAACCGACGAAGAACACTTGATGCATCTCAAACAGACTTTCAAAAAATGCCGCAGGTTTGGTCTATCTTTAAACCCAAAGAAATCACATTTCGCCATGTGGGAAGGTAATATTTTGGGTTGTATCGTATCTAGGGAAAGAATCAGGATTGATCCTAAGAGGATTGAAGCAATAGATACTATAAATATTCCCAGAAATGTAAAAGAAATTCAATCTTTCTTAGGTAAAATAATTTTTTTACGAAGATTTATCCCAAATTTCGCTGAAATTGTAAAACTGATCACAAGTATGTTAAAAAAGGATAGTGTAGTAAAATGGACAACCCAGGCCAAAGCATCATTCGCATATATTAAGAAATTCATAAGCGAGGCACCTGTGTTAGCAAGCCAAGACTATCTAAAAGATTTTCTTATCTTCTCATTTGCCTCCAAACACACTATCACTGCGGTGCTCTTACAAAGGAATGAAGAAGGATTCAAACAATTGATCGCCTTTTTCAGCAAGAGCCTTAGAGACGCAGAACTGAAGTATGATATAATAGAAAAACAGGCGTACGCCATGGTAAAAGCATTAAAGGCATTCTGAACGTATGTACTACACTCAAAGATAATTGCGTATGTGCCTACTAGTTCTGTGAAAGATATATTGGTACAGCCAGGCAACGATGGAAAAAGAGGGTGATGGCTCGCCAAAATCCAAGAATTTGATCTGGAAGTCAAACCGACCAAATTGATAAAAGGGCAAGGCCTGGCCAAATTCTCAGCTGAGTCGAATTTCAGAGCCCTAGATATCAATTGCTTGCAAGAAGGCGACGAAGACAAGGACCTAAACGAGCTGAATGAGGAAACATGTCCAAACAAGATTGAAGAGAAGTTCATATCGTCAGGCTGGTACAAAGACATAGTGTCATACCTACTAACTCTAAAATGCCCAAATCAGATATCACCATCTAAAGCCAGGACTTTAAAACTCCATGCAGTTAAATATTGTATCGTTGAAGGTCAGCTTAATTGGAAAGATCCACTTGGTTTCCTGCTAGTCTGTTTAGTTGAATCGGAAGCTCAACGGGTTATAGATGAATTTCATGAGGGAATTTATGGGGGGCATCACGCTTGGAGAGCTACAGCTTATAAGATTCTAAGGGTTGGGTACTACTGGACAAAACTTTTCTCAGACGTTAATGCCAAAGTGTGTGCCTGCAACCATTGTCAACTATTTGCAGGTAAACAGAAGCTCCCGACAATGCCTCTAGTTCCAGTCAAAGCTGAAGCCCCATTTCAGCAATGGGGTCTAGACTTCATAGGCGAAATTAATCCCCATTCTAGTACTCAACACAAGTGGATCTTAACAGCAACAGATTATTTTACCAAGTAGGTGGAATCCATTCCAACCAAAAGGGAAACAGACTTAGTGGTAATCGATTTATTAGAAGACAATATTTTGTCAAGATTCGGTTTCCCCCGAAAGATAGTTACAGACAATGCCCAAGCCTTTAAATCTATGGCTATGATCAGCTTCTGTCAAAAGTATAACATCGTCCTTGGCCATTCCATAGCATATTACCCCCAGGGAAACAGATTGGCCGAGTCATCTAATAAGAGCCTGGTAAATATAATAAAGAAGGTATTGGATGAAAACAAAAGGTCTTGGCATGTGCACTTAAAATACGCATCGTGGGCAAATTGCATAGTAACAAAAAGGTCTATAGGCAATTTTCCTTTTCAGATGGTCTATGGGACAGACGTTGTTATACCTATAAACCTAGCGCTACCATTAATGAAGTTATGTCAAGATCAAAATGAAGAACCCAATCATGTCACCAGGAGAATTAATCAGCTGATTGAGGTTCAACAACATAGAGTCGAAGTAGATGAAAAGATGCAGAAGTACCAAGATGACATGAAGGCATTATTCGACCGCAAAGCAAAGGATAGAGACTTCCTCCCAGGTGATTTAGTGTTAAGATGGGATGCAAGAAAGGAAGAAGCAGCAAAACATTGTAAATTTGACCACCTCTGGTATGGACCATTCAGGGTCTCGGATTTGGAAGGAAAAAATTCTTTCCTACTGGAAAATATAGATGGTGAAGTCCTCAACACCCCTGTCAACGGGCGGTATCTAAAGCATTATATGACGTAACATTCGCCAGATTCAAAATAAATATATATATATATATATATATATATATATATACATGAATAAATATTTTGTGTACATATATATATTTTTCATTTAAACATTTCTCTTGATTTTCTTTTTTCATTCATGAACTTTCGACACATTTCAGATAATCATCGTATTTGCCTCTTACATGATTCTAGCTGCACACAAAATGACAGGAAAAGTAAACCGAAAGTTGGTCTCAGAAATAAATCAGCTTAAACAGGTGATATCCAAGAAATTTGACATTTTGCAAAGAAATTGAAACGAAAAGGTATAAATGAGTTTTCGTAAAGGAAATTTTTTAAAGGAATATTAAAAGAATCTAAGGTTAACGTCATTCAAACAACAATATCGTCCAAACTGATAAATAGAAAAATTGTTTCTTTGTTTAATCGAAAGTTAAAACAAATTAAATAATTCACCCAATTTAAAAGCAGTTGGCCAAAGTAAAGTATCCTCGAAAAGGATCTACAGGAGTCAGTTTTGAATTTTTTGACCCCTGTATTTTCAGTCCATAAGTCACCACCTGTCACCCTTTTCTGTCCTCGGGTTTACCTTTCGAAAAGTCAGCATCTTTCTGTTTCACATAAGAAGGGATAAGAGTTTTTGTTTCAACCTTGTGAGCTTCAAAGCAGATTGTGAAAAGAGGGTGGGTCTTCACAGCTCCTTGATCCCCTGCTAAACGAAGAGATGCCTAAAGTGATCCTAACTTTCCTAGGTTTTTCAACAACATCGGAGTATTGAGGCTTTCTCAAATAGAATGCCCTAAGAAAGTTACTTTCCCTTTTTCCCCTGAGAACGAAGGTGTTGTGAAGGTCAAGGGAAGGTTGGTACTGAGTAATCAAAGTAAGTTGACAGACCTATAATGCAAAATATTACACAGATATCAGCACTGATACAAACTGATTTCCCCCATCTTTGTGCTCTAAAAAGCAAATTATAAGACAGGTGGTGAAAGGAAATTCAGAAATGATTGCCCCCACCTAGTCCAAGAGATGATGAAAGAAAATTAAGAAATGATTGCCCTCGTCTCAGCATTTAAATGCATAAATATATTCCGAAGTGGTGAAAGGAAATTCAGTAAAAGGGGCCAGATAACTTCACCGAGGTACTGAACAAGCTTGCTGGCAGTGAAGCAATATCTGAGATATCTGTAAGGCTATTATACATGAATATCACTCTACTCTGGTAACCAATGCTTCTTAAAACCTTATCCACATCCCAAATTCAGATGGGGCTTCCTAATTTAAAAAACATATAATATTTTTCTTTTGATGCAAGCTGATAGCCGCAAGATCTGTTGGGTCTCCTAGAACTATCTCGATTGTCTTAAAGCAGACCTGGAATTAGTAGCGGGAAAGGGAAAGTCATGAAAGGGACTACAACTAAGTTTAAAAAGAGTATCTGAGTTTGAAAAATATTTTCAAGGTAAAGAACAAAGTCTCTTTCCCCCTTTGTTACCCTGTTCACAGGAAACTTTTCACCTGATTGAAGCTATTGACTCCATTTACCCAATATTGACATGTGGTCTACTATTCTTCCCGCCTTACAAGAAAGAGGGATCCCTAGTTGGAGACTATGTTGGAGCCGCCTTTGTTTTTCTAGCCCGTCACACATTTCATTCTTAATGCTCAAAATCGAAAGATGGTTTTCATATTTTCCCTCTGTGGTTTCAAGATCTCTGAAGCTTTATCACGCGAGCAGCGATGATTATTGTACTCTTGAGATGAGTCCAACCTGTCGTAAAAATGTTTCCTCTTTTGTTCTACCTTGGGATCTCGTAGGTCGGATACTATAAG
Organism: Picea mariana; assembly: GCA_032191745.1. Taxonomy (NCBI): domain Eukaryota; kingdom Viridiplantae; phylum Streptophyta; class Pinopsida; order Pinales; family Pinaceae; genus Picea; species Picea mariana. The sequence goes on along the minus strand of JASDQU010011835.1, from coordinate 156,973 downwards.
TCATGTAGTTCACACGTCCCGAGCTACAAAACGGTGAAATCGCTTTAATTTTTCACCCAGGGAAGTAACGATAGTAAAGTTTTCTCTAAACCGTGATTAAACGTCATCGGGTTTTCACACCTCGGCGTTCACCAAATCCAAAATTTTATAGTCGTAGCCCCGATAGCCGAGAACATGAGGTCCTTATTTTAGTAACCCGTTTCAAGGTTAAAAGTAAAAGCTAAACCATGGTAAAAGTTTTGTCGGCAGTTCGCCACTCGACGTTTTCTTTTTTAAAAGTTACACCATCTCAACCCCAACTCGCGAAGTCATGATAAGGATATAAACATAATTAATTAATCACTAAGTCTGAGTTTATCTTCCATTTTTATTAATTCGTATTATCGCGATCTCGCGGTTTCGCAGCTCGGCATGCAAACCTCCCGGAAACTTATTTTCGAAGCTCCGAGTCGCAATATGGAGAATATAATAATTATGAAATTAATTGAGCCCCTAATCACGATTACACTTTTTACTAACCAAAATCAATCATCGCAGTCTTGGGTGTCAGAGGTTCAAAGTGTTAAAGTAAAATCCCCGATATAACGAGTACCGAAATATTGATTAACGTTGGTAAAACTGGATTAATTAAGCTAAATCGATACATATCCCGTGTTTCGATGCTTGGATGATTTACGAGGTAGCCTTATTCATTCCATACGCCAAATGACATTTTAAACCGCCAAGATTTATGGCATTAATTAGGAAATAGGGCAAATCGATGAATAAAGATCATATTTTTATGTCAAAATTTATTTCTAAAAATGATTTGACAAGCCTGTTCCGAAAGGTACCGAGTTTTTGAATATATATAAGAGTTGTGGTTCATTATAACAAATGCATTTTCATATTACGCAAAGCACATTATCTCGGAGGAAGCTGACTTCTGTATGTATACGTATTTATATCACAAAAGAGCTAAAGAACAATCCCCAGCCATGGCTCCACGAAAAGCATCCAAAGCCAGTGTTGAGGTTTCAGGACAAGGCTCGGACAATGTTGTTGATTCTTCGCCTCGAAGTATTGACTCGGTCCTGAATTGGTCGTTCGTTTCAGATGTTTTGCAGGCTAAATTGGTGGATTATTCCGATGATTCTAGCGACAATGAAAAAGATGATATAACCACCAAGTATAAGATCGTCATCCAATCCGGAATGCACAAAGTAGCAGCCAGGCCACGACTACTTCCATATTATGATCTGGTCCAATGGGCATTGGACCATGTGGACATACCGACCAGAACCATCATGAATGAGAAGAAAGTCACCATCGGGACTTTCAGGCTGGAACATCTGCGAGCCATGTATAAGATACCCACAACGTCCGACTATACATACGGCGCCAAATTATTGGACGAGTTCAAGCAGAAGGAATGCATACAGTATGATAAAACCATGTCTAGTTTAATAATAGATTGGGTTTCGCACGCCGCGAAGTTCAGGGCTGATAGCCACATCATATATTCAATAGCTTCCTTAGAACCACAGTACAAGTATGTCGCCATGATGACATGTAGGTTATACGGGAAAGAGGACACTTCACATTTTTTTCTTCCGTGGGTGCCTCTAATGTTTCGGGTTGCCGAATACAGTTCTTTCGACTGGGTGAAAATGATGTCCGATAGCTTGACCAATCGGGTCACAAAGTATCGGGAGCAGAAAGATAGCGAAAAGGCATCTTCATTCTTCATTTCTTCATACATTATGGACTCCGTTTGTTTTTTGACATCGTTTCCCTTAATGAGCTGGAGTTGGACTCTAGCAGAAGACGAGCCCATACATGTCTATCATGCAAAATTATGGAAAAACAAAGCTGCAAATTTCGTGTACGAAATCTCCAACTGGGTGATGGTGCCTCTGCATGTCACTATTTTTGGTCACCCACCACCCAGGATCTCAGACAGTATAGTGACAAATCTGAGCAGCATAGCCGACTGGTATGTGGAGGCCAAATTTTCATACCTCAGAGTTTTCGAGGCTTCTGTTCCCCCACATGCACTGCCATTATTCATTCCCGATAAGTTGGCTTGTCGCAAGGTTGCCAGACAAACAGTAATCGGTGGTATAAGCAAGGAGCTTAAGGGATACTCAAAGAAGGTATGGCCACCTTTTCTTGTTCATTTAAATTCTTATTCTTTATTAGATTTCGGGCATGCCAAAGCTGAGGCAGTAGCCATGGAGGACCTAAATTTGGTCCTCATTGAATATAAAAAGCACGATCCACAGAGGGTTGTGAGCAATCATCTAGCCAGTTGTGGGCTCAAGAGATTTGAGCACGAGAATTCACCCTCGGATGAAATTTTCCAAGGAGCAAGGTCTTATGCGGAGACTCTAGCTTGGATACAAACCTTGGCACCTGAGGAGAGAGCCAATGTTCTGAAGTTCGAAGAACATCGACACAGTTTTCTTCTCGCAGTGTTGCGGGGCGAGATTCCAGCTACGACGGAGGTCAAACAAAAGGATGCCGAAGGCTCTAAGGATGAAAACCCCGATCAAGAAAAACACTAGGACGAGGGAGAGCAAACCAAGAGTCTGAAATGAGAAATAAAGACTCTCGACCCTCCGAAGAAGCAGAGTCTGGCTACTACTCTGGGAAAATCAGCAAAGCAGGTCGAAGAACCTATCACATTAGTTACTCCCTTGCAGTTGAATCAAGGAAATATTGACACTGGGTGGATCTTCAACGAAGAGTTGAGGCCTATAAGGGTAGAAGAGCTCCCTCTGAATGAGTTCTTCTTCGATAAGAAGAAAAAAGCAGTGGTAAAGAGAGAATTTTACCAAGAAGGGGAGTCGACAGCCAAGAAATACAAAGTCATAACTGATGGGAAGGACAAGAAAAATGAACAATTCACGACTGAGATAGCAGGGACATTAGGAGCATATGCCTCGGTGAATCAGTTTTCAGTCGGGCTTCTAAAAAACCAGCTGAAACGAAAGAATCACCTCATCAAGACTCTGGAAGCTAGACTAGCCACATCAACGGAGACTGCCAAAGACCAGGCAAGTGTGGGTATAGAGAAAGAAAGGTTGGCCTATAAAAATGAGATAGAACTACTCAAGTCTAAGCTCGAAAAAGCGTAGCTAGTGGTTTGGGATGGTCAGATGCAAGCGAGTCAGTAAAAAGATTTGATCCAGCAGCTGCAGGCTAGGGTAGAAATCGTCGAAAGCAAGGTGATAGATATCGGGATGTTTCAGTCCCAGGTGATGGAGATTAGGGGCAGAGTCTCTGTGGCCCAACGAAATTTACTCGACAAGGTAGAAGCGATCCGAGACAACTGTTTTCTAGTCAACCAGGTTTCAGAGAACTTATCTGCTGGAGAAAGGGAAGCTGGAGCAGCATGGGTCGCCTTCCAAGAGGCTGTGATAGCCACAAACAACAGGGATTCGGGAAGTACTCCCAGGTTCACCATTTCAGAGCAGGCCAAAGGAAACATTCTATTGAAAGAATGGGAGCACAGCATCTCGAAGGGCAAGCTGCAAGACAAAAAGGTAACAAATGCCTTGGAAGAGGCTTTCAGTTCTATATATGGGGATCTTCTAGGCATTGATAGCAGAGGTAGTGCCAAGGATTTGATTCAAATGAATCCCTTTCTTATTTTTCCTTTAAATCTCGCTCGATTTAAAGGAAAAAGAAGAAAGGGATTCGACCAAGATCTCCCAAGTGACTATGGTAGACATAGTCCAAATAGAAAAATGTATGATCAAACCAAGCACACAATTATGCGCTATCAACATCATAGACAGAGAAATGGAAGACAGGCTGTCGCAGTTAGCCCGAGAATGTTACTTTTTTGAAGCCAGTTGTCAAGCGGAACTATCGAGGCTAATATCTCAGCTGGTTGAAAGATGTGTCACCTGTACCGAGCACGTGTGAGGACAAACATCTAGCACCAAGTGAAGATAGAGAAGAAGAAATGGAGCGATTGCTCTCCTCCCTATCATAATCAAAATTTTGTAACGATTGAGATTCTATCTTATTGTACACTGTATAAATATACCATAGAAAGAAGAAAAAAAGAGGCTGTACCTTTTTATGTCGATTGTAATAGAGTTTTTACATTTTTGAGAGTTAATACAAAACAAATCTGAAGATTCTCAATTCCATCACGACTGTGTTATGAGTTTGTTTTCTTGTATCTCATATTTTCATTTCATTTCATATTCATAACTGATGAATGCTTCGTTATAATTTAGTACGACCACTACTATAGCGAATGAATTCTGGTTTTCTATAATTGTTTACTGTTTTTCCTCTGTACCGGCTATCAGCAGGTGTAAGACCAGTCAACACTTTCAGAAACCCATATATATTTTATGCTTCATGGGGTTATTTCCTTGCAATTTTCCTCTTATGTTTATACGTGAGATTCTCCCTTGATAGGAGCCTCATTCGATAGACAGTTAAATGTTTTTCTCCCACCTCATACTTTTTATTAAGATATAACTTAGTTACGGGAAAGAGCCTTTGATTTTCACCCCGTTTTATTTCCGAAACCGTGAATTCTCTTTTATACAACCAAATTGAGACAACACTTAATTTCTCCCTGAAGTTTTTCTTATTTTACTGTTCCTCCATGACTGTCCCTGTACCAACACAGCCCAACATCGAACTTGGATTATCAAATCAAACACACATTGCCTTAAATATTTTCGACACTATTCTTAAAACAACTACTACCTGGGTTGAACTCGAACGTTCATGGGCAGTGATTGAACAGGATATAACTACCCAGGAACAGTTTGAAGCTAGACAACGCCAATTTAGAAATCTTCCCTAGTTTCCTTAGCCGAAGGTTGACGTTTCCCTCTTCTCCACCCTTTACACACTTTTATATGCCTAGACATTGTACTTCTAAGCCTTAAGTACAGACTCTGGAACAACACCTTCCTTTGTTGAAATATGTTTGGGTTTTGACAATATTTAACTAACTCTAGAGATAATCCAAATGCGAAATCTTCAAACCTTTCGACCTGATATCTCTAATAGACAGCTAGTATTAGTCATTACATTACTATTTGTATAAATTTATATTATGAATATGAACAACCCTCATACAATATTTTCACCATAAGGAATAAGGAATATTATGAACTATAAGGAATATATATGCTATCTTAGTGGATTGAACCATGTTCAAAGAATATGCACATGCTATTGAGTTAATTTTGGGTAGTTATCCACTCAATGTAGAAATCCCTTAGTTTATAGTACACAATTAGGTCCCTTTATGTAACTTTAGGTGACCATAAAGTATTTCACAGATATGTATTTAGTTCAACCATATCCACAACTATCCAACAATTTTTCATTAAATCTCTCAAGTGATCCAACTATATAATATAACATTTGCACACTCCATATGTTATATAATATAACATTATCCAATCTGTGATCAGATAAGAATGCACCACTTAGTAAAGCAAGATTTCTTATGTGCCCAGATTAAAGGCATAACAAGTTTTTGTGCACCACTTACTAAATATTTCTTATGTTCTTAGTGGGTGCATGAGGTTATGAATAGTGGATCCAACCATAGTGTACTTTTAATATGCACATGCTATTGAGATATTTTTGCATAGTTATGCACTCAATGTGTTAGGGTCCTAACCCGCACATAGGTAGATCAATATATTTGGATGTAATAAGGGTCAATATTAATAAGGCCTTTCAATAAAATAGAATAAGGAAGATGTAAGAAGACCTAATAGAAGCTTCCAATTCTAAAAGGATATTCCTCTAGATGCTTCTCTTGATAGACATATTTAGTATAAATAAGGGTAAAGGGTATGAAAACCATAGCTTGGATATTATTGTAACAGAGCGCTGCTCGATTGGAGGTTTCCCCCTCGAAGAGGCCCGTGAACATTACTTTCTGAATCAAAGTGCTATTTTTGTTGTTATTCTTATATCATTTTTGTGTTATTGTGGAGATTATGCTGGTTATATTACTGTTATTTTGCCATTTCTATCATTTTATTTATGTTCTACATACTTTTTATATCTAGTATATTACAAGTGGTATCAGAGCACTTTCCTTGGCAGAAATTGTGGGAATTTATTTTCAGGGTAGAGATGTATTCCAGTGTCTTTAAGCCATAACGATCTATTGTTACGCGCATAAACCCATGGTTGAGGGATTCATACACGCAGGAAATACAAGTGGTTCTTAAGCGCACATTGTTGGCCACCCGTGTAACCCCTGTTGGTACCCCTTCGAGTGGTAGCGCATCAGACAACACATGTGTATGGATCAACCTAGATTTCCTGAAGCCCTCTTTAGATAAACCGATCGGCCTCTTGACTTCTATAGTGCCATTGAGAAAAACACTCGGGAAGATACTCTCTAGTACCTGGGTAGTCGAGTAGTACGACTAAGGGTATGGTCTATCCTCCTTAGTTAGTGCCCTGAGATATTGGGCCGAGTACTACTGTTGGACCCCGCACGTATATTAGAGAGATATAGCATAGGGAAAACCCTTGTCTGTAGAACCCTTGAATACCTAACCCTTGGGGGACAGAAATATAAACAAATTAAAACAGACAAGATCTATTTTTGCACAACTATGTTGAGGTTGCCAAGTAAACACACATTTCTTTTTGGTTAATCATTTGGGGATTTCATCGCTGCATTATTCTTCAGGCTGGAGTATAACTCTGCAGGTGTAAAAAAAAAAAAAAAAAAAAAGTTTCGAAATTTTTTCACCATTATTTGAGACCTATTCCATTGGATTCATCTCTTCGCCCTTATCACATTCATCCATATCATTTTTCAGAAAAAAAATTGACCCCGCTCGCCCCTTTTCAGTTCACCCATCCTCATGGCCCATACCCATAGCCAAGACCTGGAAACTTGCTTCAACACCTTGCAATCTAGTTTCCTCGAGACCCAAAAAGAAGTGAAACAACTCAGTGCTACTATTGCTTCCATCGATACATCCATCAATACAACCATAAATACAACCATGCAGTCCTCAATGGAGGAAGTCAAACAAGAACTGACCACCCAGCTTGAATCTGTCTTTGCATCACTCTGCACCGAACTGAAGATCCCTACAGATGAACCTTTCTCTGATGCACCTCCAAAGACTGAAGGTGAACATTCCTCCCATTCCCATACCTTTCAGCCCCATCACTTTCAACGTGACCTACGCCTTCCACGGGTAGATGTGACCAAATTTGATGGCTCAGACCCCACTGGTTGGGTAACCCAAATGGAACATTATTTCTCTTTATATGACATTACAGATGACTTGACCAAACTCCGATATGGTGTTCTCCATCTAGATCAAGAACGTTGGAAATGGTGGCAATGGAGAAAAACTTTTCGTCAAGGATATATTGCTTGGACCCAATTTGTGTCTAAGCTTTATGAACGCTTTGACATGGACACCAACCATTTGGGCCGTTTGACAAAGTTGAATCAATCAGGAACAATAGAAGACTTCATAGCTGCCTTTGAGAGCCTAGGTTTTCAAACAAAGGGCATGACTGATGCTTTCTTTTGAGAGTGTTTTATCAGTGGCCTTAAGGATGAGATTCGGGCCCATGTCCTCATGGCTCGACCCTCGAGTTGGGTGGAGGATATTAAAAGAGATAAAGAAGCACAACAGGTTGTATCCTCTCAAAACTGAAAACCCTCCTTTATCCCTCACCCTAAACCTGTAACTCCCACTACTCCCTCAGCCCCATTAAAGATCCAAAAATTGACCAGAGCTGAAATGGTTGAATGCCAACTCAAAGGCCTTTGTTATAATTGTGATGACAAATATTTCCCAGGCCACAAGTGTAAGGAACAAAAGATTTTTATGGCCATCTCTGAGGATATTTCAGAAGAGTATGTTGAAACTCCCCTTGTGTCTGATTCACCTGAAATCACTGACATAACCCCTCCCTCAGACCCTCCCGAAGTGGAACCGGTCATTTCCCTCAATGCTCTCACTGGCTTCTCCACTTCCCAAACCCTCAAGTTAATCGGTTACATCAAGCATCAGAAGGTCATCATTCTGGTTGATAGTGGAAGCACCCATAATTTTATTCATTGCCGCATTGCCCATGAAACTCATTGCTACATCCATGCCCTCAACAATTTCCAATTCATGATTGCCAATGGTGGTTCCATGAAATGTGGAGGGTGCTATGAAAATGTGTGTCTCCAAATTGGTGACTACCACCTAAAATCCCATATGTTTGCTATCGACATGGGTGGTTGTGACATTGTGTTGGGTGCAGAATGGCTAAGAACTCTGGGTCCCATTCTCATGGATTTTAAGGCTTTAACCATGCAATTCGAACAAGAAGGCCACCAATATAAATTCCAAGGCATCACTATTGGTTCACCTGAGGTCATTAGTTCCCATCGCATGGAAAAGCTGCTCAAAAAAGGTCATTCTGGTGTCATTGGCCAACTCCATGCCATACAAGCAATAGACACACGCCCGGTGCTGCAAGACCTCCAAGCCCTCCTTTCTAAACATCAAATGGTATTTTCCACTCCCCAAGGACTCACTCCTTCCCACGGTGTTCATGATCATTCCATTCCCCTTGTACCCGAAAGCCTTCCTCCCAATATCCGTCTGTATCACCACCCCTTTTCAAAAAAAAATAAAATTGAGAAAATGGTCTAGGAACTCCTTAATGTAGGCATTATCTGCCCTAGTACGAGCCCTTACTATTCTCATGTAGTCATGGTCCTGAAGAAAGAAGGTTCTTGGAGAATGTGTCCTGACTTCTGTGCCCTCAACAAACTGAGCATTCAAGACAAATTTCCCATTCCTGTCATTGATGACCTCCTGGATGAATTGACTGACGCCCAATTCTTTACTAAACTTGATCTTCACTCGGGCTATCACCAGATACATATGAAAGAGGCAGACATTCCCAAGATGGCATTTCGAACTCATGAGGGCCACTATGAGTTTTTGGTCATGCCCTTTGGCTTGTGTAATGCCCCCTCCACCTTCCAAATCCTCATGAATCATCTCTTCCATCCCTTTCTCCATCATTTTGTATTAGTTTTCTTTGTTGATATTCTCATCTATAGAAAAACCTAGATAGACCATCTTACTCATATGGATCAAGTTCTCCATCTACTCTCTTAGCAACAACTTTTCCTGAAACAGTCTAAATTTTCTTTTGGTGCCTCAGAAGTAGAATACTTGGGTCATCTGGTTGGCAATGATGGCATCAGGGTGGATCCGAAAAAGATTGAATCTATGCAGGACTGGCTGTACCCAAAGACTCTCAAAAGCTTGCATGGATTTCTAGGCTTAACAGGGTATTATCGCAAGTTTGTTAAGAATTATGGAAAGATTGCAACACCTCTCACTTCTCTCCTCAAAAAGAACTCTTTCACTTGGACTCCAACCGCTGCTCAAGCTTTTCAAACCTTGAAGATGGCCATGTGCACCACTCCAGTTCTGGCCCTTCCTGATTTCACAACGACCTTTGTGTTAGAATGTGATGCCTCAGGGAAAGGAATCAATGTTTTCCTTATGCAAGAGGGTTGACCTTTGCCCTTCACCAGCAAGAAACTATCTAAAAGGAATTTGGGCAAACCCATTTATGAAAAGGAAATGTTGGCTATTTTGGATGCCATTGATTTGTGGCATCCTTATCTCTTGGGGCAATGTTTCCAAATTAAGACAAACCATCAAAGCATCAAGTACTTTCTGGAACAACACATTTCATCTCCGGAGAAACAAAAATGGGTGACTAAGCTCTTTGGATATGATTATGAGATAATTTACAAGAAGGGAAAACACAATGTGATGGCAGATTCATTGTCCCGAAAATATGAAGAAGAAGGATCCCTTTTTTCTCTTTGCTTCATTATACCAGATTGGCTCCAAGCTGTGCACCAGGAATGGCTACAAGATCCCAAAAGTTCACATCTGATCTAGCAATTGCAGACCAATGCTCTAGCTCCCCCAAGGTACTCCTGGCTCCAGGATGAGCTTCAATACAAAGGCTGTTTGTATTTAAGCAAACAATCAAAGCTTAAATCCACTGTACTTTCTGAGCTTCATGATACACCGACAGCGGGGCACTCCGGGTTCACCAAAACCTATGATAGGGTCAAACGTTCTTTTTTCTGGGATGGTATGAAACAGGAAATTTGTAATTTTGTCATTGAATGTGAGGTGTGTCAACGCAACAAGGGAGAAACAGTCAAATCTCCGGGCACACTACAACCGCTTCCAATTCCACCTACTATTTGGAAGGATATCTCTATGGACTTTATTACTGGCTTACCCAAATTGGGAAATAAATTAGTCATAATGGTGGTTTTGGATCGCCTTTCCAAGTATGCTCATTTCTGTGCTCTTCAACACCCATTTACTGCATCCACAGTGGCTCAAATTTTCATGGACCAGGTCTTCAAGATTCATGGCATGCCGCACTCTATTGTTTCTGATCGTGACCCAACTTTCACAAACAATTTTTGGCAAGAACTATTTAAGCTACAGGGAACCCAATTTCATCTCCGCATAGCTTATCATCCCCAAACTGATGGTCAAACAGAAGTTGTCAACAAGTGTTTGGAAACATATCCGAGGTGTTTTGCCTCTGAAAAGAAAAATCAGTAGGCTCAATGGTTACCCCTAGCTGAATGGTGGTACAACACTTCCTACCATACAGCTACATGCATGACTTCTTTTGAAGTGGTATATGGACAGAAGCCACCTTCAGTTCTCTCATACTTACCGGGTACCTTGAAGGTCCAGGCAGTTGACCAAACTCTTACAGTTTGAGAGGATATTATTTGTATCCTTAAAGAGAACTTGGTCATGGCACATAATCACATGAAACAACAAGCAGATCAAGATCGCTCTGAATGTCAATTTGCAGAAGGGGATCAGGTGTTTCTATGACTGCAACCATACAAGCAAACATCCCTCAAGGCCAAGCATTGTGAGAAGATAGCGCCCAAATTTTATGGTCCTTATATAGTTCTCAAGCATGTGGGACAAGTCGCCTATCAGTTAGCTCTACCCAGTCAGTCGAAGCTACATCATTTTTTTCATGTTTCATGCTTAAAGAAGGCGATTGGAACTAGGTGCCAAATTCAAACAACCTTCCCGAGTTAGCTAAAGAAGGATCCATTTGGCTACAACTAGAAGTAGTTTTGGACTAGTTTGAGCGTCGCCTACGTCAGAGAACCATCCAGGAAGTGATAGTCCAGTGGAAAGATTCAACTCCAACAGATGCTACTTGAGAACCAAATATCATTCTGTAGCAGTTTCCACATCTCAAGCCTTGAGGACAAGGTTGTTTTTAAGGGGGTGCACATGTTAGGGTCCTAACCCACACATAGGTAGATCAATATATTCAGATGTAATAAAGGTCAATATTAATAAGGCCTTTCAATAAAATAGAATAAGGTGGATGTAAGAAGACCTAATAGAAGCTTCCGCTTCTAGAAGGATCTTCCTCTAGGTGCTTCTCTTGATAGACATATTTAGTATAAATAAGGGTCAAGGGTATGAAAATCCTAGCTTGGATATTATCATAACAGAGCACTGCTCGACTAGAGGTTGCCTCCTCGAAGAGGCCCGTGAACATTTCTTTCTGAATCAAAGTGTTATCTCTGTTGTTATTCTTATATAATTTCTGTGTTATGGTGGAGATTATGCTAGTTATATTACTGTTATTCTTCCATTTCTAGCAATTTATTTATGTTCTACATACTTTTTATATTTGGTATATTACACAATGTAGGAATCCCTTAGTTTTTATAGTACACAATTAGGTCCCTTTATGTAACTTTAGGTGACCATATAAAGTATTTCACAATTATGTATTTTGTTCAAACATATCCACAACTATCCAATATTAAGAGTTTTTGTTTTCTAGAGCCAAAATTCATACGATTTACAATTTTTCTCAAGGTAAAAATAGGTTTTGTACATGGAGGGATATGATGTTTGGTTTACAAATCAACAACAAATAAACTCAAAACTATATCAAGCAAGGGATTTAGGGAGTTTATAGTTAAGAAATCCCTTAGTGGAAATATTGTTCCTTTATGTAACAATTAGGTATAAATCCCTTAGTGGAAATCTTTTAGTGGAAATCCCTTAGTTTATAGTAAAATTAGGTCCCTTTATGTATCCCTTAGTGGAAATCCATTAGTTTATAGTAAAATTAGGTCCCTTTATGTAACTTTAGGTGACCATACAATATTTCACGGTTATGTATTTAGTTCAACTATATCCACAACTATCCAACAATTTGTCCTTAAATCTCTCAAGTGATCTAAATATATAATATAGCATTTTCATAATTCATATGTTATATAATATAACATTATCACAAAAATTACCTTTGATCCACCTCATCTTAATTTATGTTAGGAATACAAAGATCCCTCAATTCCATCCCATTTAACATGACAATAAAGGAGTTTGTATAAAAACTCAATGAAATTTAAGCAATGCTAATGGGAAGTTTAAAGCAATGGCATATAATCCATGTCCATGCAAGACCTTCACCTCGTTGTGATTAAAACATGGGTGTGTGAGGTTATGAAGATTAAACTCTTTGTTTTGGGGATTCTAATGCATTACATTATATGTAGTCTTTGTGGATCCAACCATAGGGAACTTTTAAGGAATCTTAAAGAAATGTTCTAAGACATTTTTTTAGTGGATCCAACCATAGGGAACTTTTAATGAATCCACTTGCTTGTTTTTTTTTTGAATTGATTTCCCTTCGTGAACCCAACTTTCTAATTTCAATGAATTCTTTGTGTGGGTTTTATTGATTATTATGAAAATATTGTCATTTTATCTTCTGTCCCTTATCCCTTTAGTCATTGGTCTTTGCCTGAGCAGTCGACCAGGAGATGAATCAACGGTCGTCACTTCGTTGTTTAAAGACCTATAGATTCAAATGCCCTTCTTTTCTTTGCATGGATGGTGAGTGAAGGATAAGAATTTGTCCTTCTGTCTATCCCTTACTTATCTTTTAGTTGATTGATTCATGGTTGAATGTTTAGTCTTTGTGTCTTCTTCTTTGATGTGTATTGTGAATGATAAACCTTTGATTTGAATGACAGTACCTTGGCAAACTCAACATATGATTCCAATGACTTCTATGTGTGGTTTTTATTGATTATTATGAAAATATTGTGATTTTATCTTCTGTAACTTATCCCTTTAGTCATCATTCCATGCCTAAGCAGTCGGCCAGGAGCCAAATCGACGGTCGTCAGTTCGGTGTTTAAAGACCTATAGATTCAAATGCCCTGCTTTTCTGTGCATGGATGATGAGTGAAGGATAATAATTTTCCATGTTGTCTATGGAACACTTAGTTACCTTTGAGTTGATTGATTCATGGTTGAATGCCTAGTCTTTGCGCCTTCTAATGAGAAAGTACCTCTGCGATTTGACTGTTTAAAACTTTGATTTATCTTTGCGTTTTTAATTGCTTGAAATTGTGTACATCTCTGGATTTTTATTGATAAACTCTACATTGTGGATAGATATTGAGGAGTGATTTCGACACGAGATTCTCCAAACATTCCTCGCAAATTCTCTAGGCATTCTCAAGAAGGAATAACAAGAACTCCTTCTTCGACTGAGACTCTGAGTGAGCAACAACAATCTCGTTAGAGGAGATTTTCAAATGAGTCTATAAATAGATCAACTACAGAACCTGCTCAAGCCACCGATATGGATGTAGCCTTCTTAGATAGGTTTCGCATCAATACTCCTACACCTGAGAATGTAGGGAATAGCTCTGGACAAGAGAATATTTCTGGTAAGTTTCTTAAATTTTGTTTATTTTTGTTGAATTTTTCTGTATTTAAATTTATGTGAGGTTAAATCTTGAAGTTACTTTCAAATGTGTGTGAAAGCAATCAATTTAGAGAAAGGGAAGATAATGAGAGTGGTTGGCACAAAGATTCAAATGTTGGTGCAGAGGGTGAAGGTGTATTTAGGAGGCCGCGTTATGAAGAAACAAAAGATTACATGAAAACGTCCACTTATCCTTTAGATGTAGGCGATGAACTTCCCTAGGAAGTGAATACTGATGTAGTGACGCTTGAGTGATGCTCGGGTGTTAAGAAGAGGTTGGAAAATGATTTGGTGGTCTTGGAACTCCATCATGTTAAGAACCAAATATCAATATAGCATAGAAAAACCTCATAAAAAGTACTCAACACCTTGAAAAAAAGACAATTTCAAATAATAAGCCTCTTCGAGGGGGAAACCTCCTTTTACCCCACTTAAATGTTCAAGTAAGAGATGATTCAAAATGAAAATGTCTCCTTGGTATATATAGGAGACTAGGAGGTATAATTACAACTAATGGCCTAAAGATGACATAAACAAACTAACATTACTAATATAATATGCCCCAATTAAGGGGTAATGAGCCAATATTAGGGCTTAACATGCCCCTCCCCTTGAGACAAGTGTTGTCTGCAATACTTGAGTAACTCTGGATACTTCTGTATAAATGACTCATCTTCCCAAGTGGAATCTTCAATCGATAGTTTCCTCCATTTAATGAGATACTCTGAAATGGATCTATTCCTCAGTTGGTGAATTCTTGTGTCAGTGATGGCTTTAGGCTCCAATATGATTTTTCCTTCCTCGTCAAGTTCTGGCAATATAGTTTGAACTTGGATCTTATCGCCTATAACCTTCTTTAAGCATGAAACATGGAAAAATGGGTGTACTCGTGAAGATGCAGGCAACTCCAATTTGTATGCCATAGTGCCAATCTTTTGCAACACCTTATAAGGGCCATAGTACTTTGGTGATAAATTATTATCCTTCTTGGCTCTCTTGAGGGACATCTGTTTGTATGGTTATAGTCTTAAAAACACCCAATCGCCTACTTCAAAACTTCTTTGACTACGATGTTGATTTTCTTGTTGTTTCATGCAATTTTGTGCCATGGTCAGGTTGTCCTTTAAGATTTGGAGAACTTGTTGTTGATTCTCGATATGATCTTCCACTGGTTGAAACTTAGATTTTTCTTTTAGAGAAGAAGTGATGGAAGGAGGGTGGTATACATAAAGTGCCATAAATGGTGTCATTTTTGTTGCAATATGAAAGGAAGTGTTGTACCACCATTCTAACAGGGGTAACCATTTGAACCATTGTGTTTGTTTATCAGAGACAAAGAAACAAAGGTAGCCTTCCAGACATTTGTTCACTATCTCAGTTTTTCCATCAGATTGAGGATGATAGGATGAGCTATGAACCAATTGAGTACCTAAACAAGAAAATAATTATGTCCAAAAATGTCCAGTGAAGATGGGATCTCTGTCACTTACAATAATCTTTGGGCTGTCATGTAGCTTTTGAACTGTCTCCATGAATGTGGTGGCAACTGTACTAGCTTTAAAGGGATGAGAGAGTGCACAAAAGTGTGCGTACTTGTTCAGTCTATCAACAATCACCATGATGACACTCTTTCCTTCAGACTTTGGTAACCCTATGATGAAATCCATGGAAACCTCCTCCCAGGGATGACTTGGGATGGATAATGGTTGTAAAAAACCTGGGGTCTTAATTGTTTCCACCTTATTTTGTTGGAAAACGAAACATTCTGCCACAAACCTTTGAACATTAGTTTTAAGGCCATCCCAAAAAAAATCCTTCTTGACTCTATGGTAGGTTTTCAAAAATCTCGAGTGCCCTCCTACTGGAGAGGTGTGCAATTCCAATAGTACCTTTTGTTTGACTTGGGAGTTCTGACATAAATATAAGAAATCTTTGTACCATAGTGAATCATTTTTCCATGTAAATGTATCTGATGCATTGGAATCCTGCTGCAACCTTTGAATGAGAGTCCACACGTTTTCGTCATTCTTCCATTCATCCCTTGCTTCTATTATCCAATTGAGTTGGATGATCGAGATAGCACAGAGAAAGGCCTCAACATATTCATCCTTTCTTGAGAGTGCATCTGCCACAACATTTTGCTTCCCCTTTTTATAGACGATTTCAAAATCATAACCCAATATCTTGGTTACCCATTTTTGTTGTTCTTCTGAAGATAGTCTTTGTTCCAAGAAGTATTTAAGACTATCATGATATATTTTGACCTTGAAGTGCCTACCTATTAGGTAAGGACGCCATTTCTTCAACACATGTAGTATTTCCATCATTTCCTTCTCATAAATGGGTTTGTGTAAGTCCTTTCCCTTGAGTGGTCGACTTTCAAAAGCCAGGGGCCTTCCTTCTTGCATTAGGACAACACCAATTCCATTTCCCGAGGCATCACATTCCACAATAAAGGTTTTTGTGAAGTCTGGAGTGGTCAA
>JASDQU010011835.1:73742-90313 GCA_032191745.1 Picea mariana | reverse complement strand
ATATATATTTCCATTACACAACAACACTCTGAAAAATGAAACAATTCCATCCCACAAGAACCACTCAGTTTGAATCCAATCACTTTTCACATCTCCGAATACCAAAATAAATTGCAGACAACCGAGGAGAATGCCAGGGCCCTAAAGATAGCTCATCAAAAGCGTCACGGGGGTTACATCAATCTAGGCACAGAAAATAAATGACAAGGAAACGGGATGATCCCAAATCTAACACATCCATTAACATCATAAGGGTTCATATACACGTTAAATAATGATCCTTTTATTTTAAACAAATAATGCACTTGCATACCTGTGACTGATGGCGAATCACCCGAAGACGCTATCCCACACTTGAGCTCCATGCCGCTCCTGCTCGCCGACCGCCGAGACCTCACCGGTACCTCCCATCCAATCTCTAGGGGTACTCTACTTCCCCCTTAGCCCCCCGAGCTGCAAAGGGGCCACACACAATCCAGATGGTCCATCTAGCTTCCCAACTCGCCTCGCAAGGCCGAGCTACCACTCCTATCCGAGCTGGAAAATCCCAACTCTCCACAAGTAATCAGTCAAGTCACAAATCCGGCAGCGTATCATTACGCTAACAGTCGATCCCCTTTTTCCTCATCTTCCCTTTCTTTTATAGAGTTTTTGGAACCTCCAACTTTCCCTAAATCACAATTAAACTAAGTTTTAATAAAAATATTCTAAATATTCTCCTTCGCACAAGTGTCGTCCATCCCCCTCTTTCCTCCAATAATTATTTTCTTTAAATTTATTACTTGTCTCATTTCCCTCACCCACCTAGAGTTGCTCCTAAATTTACTCCTAGGTGTTCCTAGATTCCCTCACAAATTTAAATACTTTCCCCTAAAATGAAGTTGCTAATTAGTTCATTTTAGAAGGTTCTTAATGGCAGATTCCTTACTATGTTGACCTCGCTTTTTACCATAAGTTCTCATCTTTCCTTTATTATGTTTCCTCCATTACTTAGTTTCCTAATTCTTATTATTCCCTTCTTTCGCCTTTTTTATAAATCCAAAATGGCAGTTGTGCTATTTAATCTTTTCCTTTTATTATTAATTTAATATATTTTTATACTTTCCCAAGTTAAGAATTAATTTCTTCTTTGCAATTCTTAAATCCACTAGTTTTAATTAAATTCTTACTCTCTTCATTTACCCCAAGAATTTTATGAAGACTAAACTATTACTTAAGTGGGTTTTAGTTTAAATTTTTATTTTTATTTTTGTAGGGTCTTTTCTTAAGGGTAAACCAAATTTTACCCTAGAGAAGTTTTAGACTTAGATTTAAATTCTGAACGGGATGACAATTATTTAGGGAATTTGTTTAAGAATTTCTTAATGTGTTAAAAGTCTTAGGGCCATCTAGGCTTGTTCCTTCATCAACATCAACGCGACATGCCCTTCAGGACTCACCACGTGCTCCAAGGGTGCCACTCACCTTGTTCATTTCTTTTGCGTGACGTGCCCTTCAGGATGCACCACGTGCTCCAAGGATGTCACTCGCTTCTTGTGTTTCTTTTGCACGACGTGCCCTTCAGGATGCACCACGTGCTCCAAGGGTGCCACTCGCCAACTTGACTGACTGGTAGACATCAATAACCCCTGGAGTCAACACTCCGCCAGGTGAACTTGTGGGAGACTAAGGGCTCTAAGGAATAAGGCCCCCGCCTTATTGCATGCCCTTTAAAATCATCATGAGTGACTGTCGCAGTCTTCCCTCACGGCATTGTGGATCCTCTCGAACTAGGTAATCGTTAACCTACAGTTCGAGCCACGGCAGGAGTGCTAGTAGGCTGTGGCAGGGCTGCTGTCCACACCTCTCCCTCAACCTCTCTGGAAATCATGTGTGGCCCCTTTACTCCATATGTGAGTCTGGTCGGCAAGCTATCGTCAGCCTGCATCATCAACAATCGTGTCAGAACATGTCCACATTATATCATCAAATCAAATGTACTCAAATCACAGTAAAAAATCAACCTCAAAAGCACACTCCCTGACTTGATCCAGAGTCCAAGGGGTCCCGTCGATGCCTCTGCATCCTCAAGGTCAAAAACCCTGCACACTCGGTAAAACCGAGTCAATAGCACATGTCCATGTCAAGCAGTAAAACATCAAGTCATCTATCATATCACATCATAGTCAAGGATAAATGTTTTCTTATCATAAAAGTCCAGATCACTTGCGAGCAAGTGTCCTCAAAGAATAAGTTTTCTCAGTGCACCAGAGCAGGATTTTACACATGCCCCTGCACCGTCGTGCTCTCCTTTTCCATGAAAATTCCAACATTGTGTAATGTTAATTTTTTTATGAAGACGACATAACCAATAGAATGATCGAAAAGATTTGAACTGACCCACACACCCATCTGACCATATCTAATTTCGATCGAATCTGATTTCACATTCTTTCAGTGAATCATAAAATTTATCAAAACAATGTTGTACATAATGTGTGTCGTGTGCTCGATCATCACTTATATACAAGTGATATTCTTTAATAACATGTCAATTGTCATCGGTGCTTTCTATGTTATCCAGAATTCGTTGAGCATGTCTATATAGAACGTGGACAAATATCATGACTTGATCATAATGATAATATTCGCTCTGTAATTTTTTTTGTGCAACAAATGTGTAATTCTCTACAAAATCAACAAAAAACAAAATTGTCCTTGGTGGAAACACTTCACGGGATTGTTTGAATTATAGATCTTTCCATCAAGCTCTATGTGAATGCTTGGTGTATTTACATATTTCTTCCTCAAACTTCTTCAAAAAATCTATCACACAGATTTTATCTACCTTCAAATCAATCCTTTTGGAAATAACATTTGAAGAATGTGGATTCGTGTTCTTGATATATTCATATATCTTCCAATTGACTCTTATATTAGAAAATGATTGATCATTCATATCAATATGATACTTTGAATGAAA
This sequence comes from Picea mariana, assembly GCA_032191745.1. NCBI lineage: Eukaryota > Viridiplantae > Streptophyta > Pinopsida > Pinales > Pinaceae > Picea > Picea mariana. The sequence goes on along the minus strand of JASDQU010011835.1, from coordinate 87,351 downwards.
CAAACTTGGATTTCCACAACGATCACATTTCTTTCCACCAACACATTATTTTTGTAAAATAAATCATCATCTTCTCTTTCACATAGAATTTCAGATATAAAAACACGGAATGTTGAAGGAGGAGGTGAACCTGGCCATAACGTTTTACCAAAATCCAAAAAAGTGTCATAATACAACTCAAATTCCACATGATAACAACAACAACAAGTGTCACAGACAGTGATGGGTCTAATAAACCATGGTTTTTGTTGCACAAATGTATTGATGGAAATATTAACTTCTTTGTGCTCTTCTTTGAACTTATTGAACAACTCTATTTGTGTCAATGGAAATATATTTTTTGGATGTTCTTCATATTTTTTTCATGCTATTCTTCATTGCAACACATCCCTTGTATGTGGTGAAACATGAGATTCTTCCAACCAACAATTACGGGCTAATTCTTTAACATTTTCTGCAAGTCTACCTTTGTAGGGTTGTCTAGAAATCACTGTCCAACAAGCCAATTCACCATTTACATCTATTTGCAATCAATTTTTTCTATGTTTGTGCAATTTTTTTCTTGATGTTCCCATAATTTTTGCCATGTGTCGTGTCAAATGATATTTTATATTGCTCCCTGAAACAATTGTTATTTGTAACATTCTACGTGCAACACAGACATCTTCTTTTCGAGATTTTCCAAAAGCTTTTACTACACTAGTTATATTGTTAAAGACATTCTGTTTCAGGTTTGTATCCTTTGTCCACTTTTGAATACCCAATAATGATATAGCTTATTTTAACTTTCTTGACTTCATTAGACAAAGTAAAAGTTTATCTTGTATTGTTACTGATTCATCTTTGAAAAAAGTATTATACATATTCTTAGTTCGATATCTTATATACTGCTTAGCTTTTTTCCTCCCAAATTTGTCAATATCAATATTTTCTAATATTTCATCATCAATGTTGATAGATTCTCCTACATATTTCAATCTAAATTTTATATTAAAAAACATACCCCGAACACAAATTCACTAAATTATATATACTTGAGTGTTCATCTTGTATTAATCTAAATTTATGTACATACCTATAGGTGATTCATCTTCTACTTCAATTTTAGTTTCAACATCTTCTTCTTCAATTTCAGTTTCAACGTCTTCTTCGACATTATGAGACAAATCTATTTATGTTTTTTGAAAAGCATCAAATTGTAATTACAATCAATTATATTATTTACAATATTTTAAATTTGAATTCTATACTTTGAATTTCGTACTTTCTAAATACAGTCTGAATGTGTGTCGTGTGCTCTATCATCATTTGTGCATGCATACCTGGTTGAACTTCTTCTTGTCGAAAATCTCTATTGACATTATCATCGTTTCTTTCTTCAATATTTGCACGTTCTTGTTTCTTTCTCCGATAAAGCTCTTTCCTTTGTTCAATTTGACAAGTATCATCTCGAGTGCGATCATATTTTATCTTGTGCAAACTTTTGTTTCCCATGACTTTTATAGTTATCTGTAAAAATTATGTTCAACAAAGACTTCACCTTGAAAAAATGCTCAACATTTATCTTTCAACATATAAATTGTTATTCCATTAAAAACTTGAACAAACATCAATTACCTTATTCAACAAAAACCAAAAAGATGATTGGAAACTTTGTTTAAGTGCTCTAGAAAACCATTATGTATCGATATCGATCCTCTGATGAAGCCTATGGAACAGGGGGAAGAAATAAAGAAAGAAAAGAATACAACTGCAATTAGTAATAGAAATTCTTTAAAATCCCTATCCCTGAGCTTATATCTGTCTGTCCATCCGATGAATTGTGTTAAATGTGTTCGACTAAAAGCCTATTTATACAATTTGGCGCAAAATCAAATGCTACGACGTGTCATTTCATTTTTTCGACTGACGAAATTCGTTCAACAACCTTTCGGCTGAAAGAAGGTTTTTTCGGCCCAAAACCTTGGAAACCGTTCAGTTTTGACGGTTTCCGTTATATTTTAGTCTTTTGGCCGAAATATTAGTTTTTCGGTCGAAAGATGATTTCGGCCAAAAACAGGAAATTGGGACATAAAATAAAAATCAGAGAATTGCCCCAAGCTTACCTGAACTTCAGAGGTTGTGGACTCCTTTAAATACTGAGAGTTTGGTTTCAAAAATGACACTAGCATTTCCAAAATTGAATCTACTTTCAATTCTTATAATTTTTTTTCATTTTCTTTATTTTTATATAATTTTATTTAATTTAAAAATAAACACTATAAAATATTTTCAACAGACATTATGATTTGGTGAAACGAAATATCGACATCTCTTAAAATATACAGTGGAAAATTTGGAAATAAATATATTCATAATCCTTAAACTGTTCTTTTCAAAAGGGTATATTTAGATTTTATCTTTAAGTAAAAATTAATATAGATACAAGGTGTAGAAAAACATGTGTTTAAAATCTGCAACGTTTTCAGCTTGGTCAACTTCAAAAAATTCTAGAAAGTATAATATTCATTCGTTAGATTCAAAATTAGAGTCATAATAAAATAGAGTCTTTGTAGATTGTTGCAGTATATTGTGTTTCTTAAAAACATAAGTTTAATAATAAATACATTGTTGTAGAAAAAAGTAACTCATAATCATTCCTTTCATGTTTAAGGAACATACTGTTAAACAATTGTCAAACTAACATATTAAATCGTGATAAAAAAAAATGAAAAATAGTCATTGGAAAGCTAACAAAATTCTTCACAAGTTTTGTTTATACTATAAAGTGAAATTTTAAATAAAAATAATACTTTTGTATGCCGGAAGTTGAAGACCCTATGAAAATACAGTTTTTTTTTCTCATAAAACAAGCAAAAGTGTAACCCATCTTCATGATTTCACCCGATTCAAGTTATTTTATTGGCCTAATATGAAGGGAGAAACAACAAAATACTTAGCTAAGTGTCAGGATTGTTAGCAGGTAAAAGCTGAACACTAGCATCCATCCAGCCTGTTGCAGCCATTACCTGTGCCTGAATGGAAATGGGAGACTATATCACTGGACTTCATTATAGGTTTGCCTAGAACTCAGAAACATAATGATTCTATTATGGTGGTAATCGATAAAATCAGTAAGTCTGCACACTTTATTCTTGTAAAGTCTACTTTTAAAGCTATTAACATTGCTGAAATATTCATGAAAGAAATATTTAGGCTGCATGGAATTCCTAAAATGGTGATTTTAGATAGAGATGTAAAATTTACATCTGCTTTTTCGAAAGAATTGTTTGCAGGGCTAAATACTAACTTGAATTTCAGCACGAGTTATCATCCACAAACAGATGGACAAACTAAACGAACAAACCAAATCGTAGAAGATATGCTCTGCATGTACGTAAGAAAAAAACCAAGCAAGTGGGAAGATTACCTGCACTTGGTAGAATTTTCATACAACAATGGGTACCAAATTTCGGCTAAAATGAGCCCCTTCGAGATACTGTATGGAAGAAAGTGTACGACTCCAATTAGCTGGGATAACCCAGTTGAGTGACTCATGGTTAGACCATAAATGCTCCAGTAAATGGAGAGTACAGTAAGAAAGGTACAACATAACTTAAAAGAGGCACATGATAGACATAAGAGTTATGCGGACCAGAAAAGAAGACACTTGGAGTTTCAAGTGGGAGACCATGTTTACTTAAATTTCAAAGCCTAGAAAATTTCACTAAAGATGGGGAATTGTGCCAAGTTGGCACCCAAGTTTTGCGGGCCCTTCGAGATACTAGCTCAAATTGTACCCGTAGCATACCAACTTGTACTTCCCGCCAATCTAAAAATTCGTAATGTATTTCATGTTTCTCTGTTAAAACATTATGTTCATGACCCTCCTCATATGATCGATTAGAACTTGGTGCAGGTGGAACTAGAAGGCAAGTTCCAGGAGGAACCTCTGCGCATTCTAGACTGGAGAGAAATAGTACTTCAGAACATATTCGTCACTTAGGTAAAGGTGCAATGGAAGCACTTTAGCCCGGAGGAGGCCACTTGGGAGTTGGAGGGAGATTTGCAGAAATCTCATCCAATCTTGTTCCAAGAAAGGAACGAACAATGAGGACAGTGTTTTATTGAAGGGGGAAAGGATGTGACAGCCCCAAAAATAAATTATTTTTAAGTTGGAAATTTCTTAGGAAATTATTTTCCATTTTTGGCAAATTCAAAATTGGAAAAGTTTTGCCATTTATGGCAATTTCAAATTTAGATAATTGTAATTAATGATTATGACTACTGGGAAGAGATCTGATTTGACCCAACTAACTACTTTACTATGACACTTGTGTAACATCTCGCTCTAGCGCACTGAGCAAAGTTAGTCTTTGAGGACACTTGCTCGCAAGTGATCCGAATTATTATGCTATTAAAACTTTTGATTTTGATTATGAGGCGTTATGGGTTGATGACATGTTGTTTTACTCCATTGACATAGACAGGTGCTATTGACTCGGTTTACTGAGTGTGTAGGATTTTGGACCTCAAGGATGCAAACACATCGATGGAACCCCTTGGACTCTGGATCGAGTCAAGGAGTGTACCATTGGGGTTTGATTGTTTTACTGTGACATTAGTGCATTTGATTAGATGATATGATATGGATATGTTTTGACATGATTTGTTGATGATGTAGGATGACGATAGCTTTCCGACCAGACTCACATGTGGAGTAAAGGGGTCATGCATGACTACTAGAGATGTTGAGGGAGAGGTGTAGACAGCAACCCTGCCACAACCTACTAGCACTCCCGCCGTGGCTCGAAATGTAGTTTAAAATTTACCTAGTTCGAGAGGACCCATGATGTTGTGAGGGCAGACTACGACAGTCGCTCACGATGATTCTAAAGGGCACACAATAAGGCGGGGGCCTTATTCCTTAGAGGCCCTTAGTCTCCCACAAGTTCACCTAGCGGAGTATTGACTCCAGGGGTTTTTGATGTCTACCAAGTTAGTCAAGAGGTGAGTGGCACCCTTGGAGCACGTAGTGCGTCTTGAAGGGAATGTCGCGCAAGGGAAATAGACTAAGGCGAGTGGCACCCTTGGACCACCTAGTGCGTCCTGAAGGGAACGTCGCGTTGTTGATGATAGAGGAATGAACCTAGATAGCCTTAGGACGAATAACGTGTTAAGAAATTTTTAAAACAAATTCCCTAATTAAATGTCCCCCTGTACAAAAATTTAAGGTTTAAGTCTAAACTATGCTAGTGGTAAAATTTTATCTCTCTATAAAAAAAAAATAACATTAATAATAATAAAAATAAAAACCACATAAATAATAATTATGACCTTCGTTAAATCTTGTAACACGAAGGGAATACGAAATTTAATTTATTCAAAAAAAATAAAAAAAATATGTTGGAATAAAATTTAAAAGAAAAAGGGGAATTAATGGTTTTATTATTTTGATAATTTTAAAATACTAATTAAATGAGAAAAGGGAAAAAGGGTTAATTTCCACACCTGCCTTTTTGAGTTCTAATTAAAAAGGGGAAAGACGGAAAATCTAAAAAAATAGGACACTAGGAAAAGAGGTAAACATAAAAAGGGAAAAAGGGAAACTTAAGGGGAAAAGCGGAAGATCAAACTTAGTAAAGCATCTACCATTTAAGAGATTTATAATTTAAACTGAACTAGCAATTTAATAAAAGGGAAAGCTATTAAAACCTATAAGAGAATTTGGTGACACCTAGGAGTGATTCTAGGAGTAACTGTAGGTGGGGGAGGGAAATAAAGATAATTAATTAATTAAAGAATTTAATTTATGGAGGAAGGAAGGGGATGGGTGACACTTGTACGGGGAGTAATTTTTAGGAAATTAATTATAAAAACTTAACTAAAAGAGAATTTTTGGAAAGTAAGGAAACACGAAACTCTATATAATGAAGGGAGGTGATGGAGGTTGGATCAGCTTCTGTTTGCATAACGATACGCTGCATAAATATCTACTTGAATGACTTAACTTGTGGTAGTTGGGATACCCAGCTCGGTGAGGAGAGGTAGCTCGGCCTTGCGAGGCAAGCTGGGAGCTAGTCGAAATCTTTGGATAGTGAGTGTGTTGCCTCTTTGCGGCTTGGGGGGCTAAGGGGGAAGAAAAGTACCCCTAGCATTGGCTGGGAGGTACCAGTGAAGTCTCGAAGGTCGATGAGCAGGAGTTGCACGAAGCACGTGGGACGTCATTCAGAGCAGGCAATCGGGCAACGATACACTCTCTTCATTTTTGTATGGTAGAATGTATTAGGAATTATTCTTGGATCTACTTATTTAATGGAAAAGTAAAATGATGTTTTTTTTTTAAATTGGTGACTGAAACTTTCCTTAGCCTAGCTCGATGTTTGTTGACTCCCATGGCCTTTGTTTTTCAGCGTGTCTTGACCACCTTGCTGTGTTGATTGTGACCTTTGTGGTTATTGAACCTTCATCCCTAGCTCACCAATCCTCGCCTGAGCAATCGGCCAGGAGCCTGATTTATAGTCGTTGCCTTAGTATTAAAAGACCTATGGATCTCAACGCCCTGCTTTTCTGTGCAAGGATGATGAGCAAAGGATGAACCTGTTAGTCGGCTACCCGTGATGTTTGTCCCTGGCTGATTGTGGATTCCTCCATCTAGCAATGATCTCTGCGTGTGGATTATCTAGTGTCCTGGTAGGTTTTATCTTTGCCTTGACTGATAGAACCCCCGAAAATCATTCCATGACCTTTCCCTTTGGATCCTTGTGTTCTCTTACTGTTGTCTGCGCTGTATTGGAGCTATGGCAATGAAAAAACGATTTGATTCTCCGTCTTCAATTTTTATTTGTATCCTGGAATGGAAAAACATTTTTGTGTTTTTCTTGTCTGCGTTGTTTGGTATTCTGGCAATGGAAAAACTATTTTTTTTATTTGTTATTCCTGTCTGCGTTCTATGGGTATTCTGGCAAGGGAAAAATGATTTGATTCTCTGTCTGCAATTTTTATTTGTGTCCTGGAATGGAAAAACGTTTTTGTGTTTTTCTTTTTTGCGTTGTTTGGTATTCTGGCAATTGAAAAATGTTTTTTTTTATTTGTTATTCCTATCTGTGTTGTATGGGTATTCTGGCTATGGAAAAACGATTTGATTCTCTGTCTGCAATTTTTATTTGTATCCTGGAATGGAAAAACGTTTTTGTATTTTTCTTGTCTACGTTTTTCCCCTTGGTTACTACAGTAATTGCTTATTATTAATGACAGGAAAAACGTAATTCCCTTATGGGGTGTTGTCACAATGATTTGTTTATTATACAATGAAAGAAAAGAAAAACAAAATCCCCTTCTGGTGTGATGGCACAATGAATTGTTTGTTATTTAATAACAGGAAAAATGAAATCCCCTTCTGGTGTCTCCTTGTACATGTTTTTCCCTTTTAAAATGAGTATGTGATAGCTGATTAATTACCAACGTTTTTTTTTTCCATTCAAAACATGGTTGAGATTATGATTTAATGCTCACGATTTTACCATTCAAAACATGTCTGAGACCATTGTTTAATGCTCATGATTTAACCATTCAAAACATGTTTGAGATCGTTGTTTAAATGCTCACATTTTGCCATTCAAAACCTGTCTGAGACCATTGTTTAATGCCCACGATTATTGCCTTTAAAAGTTGACTTTGATTGTTGTTTAAATACCCACGATTTTGCCTTTAGAATGTTGCCGGAGTTTTCTGTAATTACCCATGATTTTTCCTTTAGAATGTTGCCAGAGCTTGTTGTAATTACCCATGATTTTTGCCTTTAGAATGTTGACTGAGCTTGCTGGAATGACCATGAAATTACCAGAACCATTGCTACAGTTAATTGGCTTGTTAATTGCAATGTTAAATGCTATATTAATTGTCATACTAAATGCTAGAACAATTGCTACAACACTGTGAATGGTTAGGAGATTCCTACTTATTGATTAAATGTGACAGCGAGTTAAATGGTTAAATAGTTATGTAAATTGCCTTGTTTTTGCGCTATTAATCGTTATGTTAACCGTCATATAAATTGCCTTGCTACTGTTATATTAATTGTTATGTTAATTAACATGATAATCGCCTTGCTAGTGCTATAATACTTGTTATGAAAATATCCATGCAAACTACCATGTTATTGCTCAATTAATTGATTATGTTAATCATTATGTTAAATGCCTTGTTAAGTACTGTAATAAATTGTTATGTAACAGATATGTAATTACCTTGTTGATTTGCTACAACAATGTTATTAGCTGCCAGTTTCCTCCTTAATGATAATAAAAAACTAGTGTGATTTGTTCAGTCATTATATCTAGAGTAATGTTGAGGTTTAACTGTTCATAAGTGCTATAGGTAGCATTCCACTTTAAGAATGTTAATGTTGTTATTCAAGTTTATGGTTAGTTTGATTTATAGATATCACCTAATTGGTAACCCATACTCACTAAATTTGATTTTTAATTCATGTTAAGTTCGGTGGGTAACTCGTCGACTGATGGAATTTAGACTCGTTAATTGATCTGTAATTAATGCCAATTTAAGTCATAGATAATGACCTTTTAGTCTTGATTAATGTTGTTGTTCATTTTAATTAATGTTTGTACTTGGTTTCATAAACATTTAATGTGCTTGGTTTGCTCACTGTAAGGGTTCTAGTTACTTGTGTAATTAATTTTGGGTCGTTAGGATGATTTTCCTTAGCTTAGTAGGCTTGGTCTGCTTGTGTCAGGTGGAATGTAGACACCTCCTTGTTCCTCAGAACAGTCACCAGCCCTGAGACTTTAAATGGTCAAAATCAATGGGAACCTGGGCTTGAGCATTGCTTATGTGTCCTGGAGGTCCTAACCATTGCAGGGTAGGACAGGCGAGTCGTCATTATTATTTTTCATTGGTTGAATGTCGTACATTGCTTCCAGGTGCTTGATGTGATTTTATGTTAGGCCGTTATGTTGTTGTTGCGTGAGTTGCATGTGTTGTGTCGTCGTCGTGTTGCGATGTTGAGTATAATGTCATTATTACCTTCCTACACACACAAAAAAAAAAAAAAAGGATTTAAGGGTGCTTTTACCGGTTGTACATTGTAGGAGTTGTACCAGATGGGGATGTTACATGTGGTATCAGAGCGGGTTCAACCCGTGACTTGGGATCGCTATGAATTTCGTTGATATGATTTGATTATAATGTTACTAATTGAGTTGAAATGTATTCGTGCAGGTAATCATGGTTAGAGGACGGCACGGAGGCAGACGATGGGGTGTTAGGGGAGGAGGCACGACGCCTCCAGTAGCATCCATGCCTGAGGGATCTAACCCCTAGGGAGACTAGTAGGTTGTCGGACGGGAGCAGATGGAAGTTGGTGATGTGGTCAGAATGATGAGATATTTTCAGCATATGTCTGAGGCACTGATCAGCCATTTGGACAGAGATGAGGAGAGGGCATCGGCACCCGCTGAGGTTCCACCATGCGCTCCAATTGGTACTAGTAGCATTCACCGTGAACTCGAGAAGGTCAAATTTCTTGAGTTCTTTGGTGCCCCGGACAGTGCATCCACCAAGGCATGGTTGGAGAACATGGCGATGTGCTTTTCACTTCGTGATTATACCTCCAACATGAAGGTCCGCATGGCGGTCTTTCAACTAAAGGGGAGCGCTCTTCTATGGTGTAAGACACTCCTACCGCAGTTGAACATGGCTGTCGAAGACGTGTCATGGGAACTATTTGAGGAATGGTTCTGAGAGAGACACATTTCAAAGGAATTCATTGAGCGTTAGCTCAACGAGTTCAACTCCTTACGACAGGGCATTCGTATGGTGCTCGAGTACGAGGCCTGTTATATGGAGCTATTCCGGTATGCTCCACACCTTAACACTGAGAAATTTAAGGTCAACAGGTTTGTGTTCGGCCTTAATGGAAGCATACGTGCAAAGGTCAGGATTTTTATGCCTCAAGCCTTGCATGATGACATCCAGAAATCCCTCATAGCAAAGGAGGATCTTATCAGCGGGGGTCAGACTAGGACTCCAGTGAGACCAACAGGGCAGGTGTCATCTAGAGCACAACAGCATCAGACTCCAACCAGACATACGCTGGGATATTGTGGCTTCCAGATGGGATCCACTTTCACTACACCTTGATGACCGACGCCTCAGTAGTGGACAACTTATCGGGGACCACAGCATGAACAACAACGTCGACCGCAACAACAACAGTTTAGGTCTGTTCAACAGAACAAACTAGGATTCCAGGCTGGTGGGCCGTCATCTTCTACTTCGGGTACCAGGACTATTGGGCCAAAAAAGGGGTGTTGGACATGTGGGGAGCCACACTACCAGCACGAGTGCCCAATGGAGAGGACTAGAGCATTCGGATCAGCCGGACCCACTACCGTGGGAGATATGGGCAAGGCCCATCGGATTCATGTAGCGGTGAATAACCGCTAGGGAGAGAATCAGTCGACTCTTATTGAGACGAGAGGTACCGTCGCTGACCAGAACTTTAATATTTTGATAGATCCCGGTGCTACCGAGAGTTTTATTTCTGGTGTAGCTCTTAAAAGGATTAAGGTAAAGGCAGTCGAATAGGATGAGTTTAGCTTCGTAGAGATGGCTTCGGGAGCCAAACAGAAGTTTGGAGGAAAGGTTACGGTTTGTATCCTTAACCTGGGAGAGTTTGTCACAAGGGCCAACCTGTCATGATCTTAAGATCTTATGATGTCATAATTGGTATGGATTGGTTGGAATCACATGAGGCGATACTCAATTGTAAGATGAAATGGTTGATATTGGTCGATGACGAGGGATAGAGATGTGTGATTGTAGGATGAAACCAGGGAGTTTCCCTGAGGTTTATATCTTCCTTACAACTACGGAAGAGCATGCACAAGGGGTGCAAGATTTATGCGATCCTTGTGTTAAATGAGAAGGGTTTAACAAAAGGTTTAGAACACCTTCCGTTGGTGAGAGAGTTTGCGAACGTATTTCGGTAGGAGATACCTGGGATGCCACCGGACAGAGAATTGGAGTTTACCATAGACCTAAAACCAGGGACTGAACCAATAGCAAGAACACGTTATCGGATGTCGACCTCGGAGTTACAAGAGTTAAGAATGCAACTAAAAGAATTGTTGGACCTGGGACTGATACGACCAAGTGTGTCACCGTGGGGTGCACCTGTTATTTTCATAGGAAATAAGGATGGGTCATGGAGGCTCTGCATTAACTACCGTCAATTGAACAAGGCCACGATCAAGAATCAATATCCGTTGCCAAGGATTGATGATTTGTTCAATCAAATGAAGGGCGAAATGGTGTTCTCAAAGATCAATTTGAGATCAAGGTATCACCAGTTACGGATTAAGGAATATGACGTCCCTAAGACCGCCTTTAAGAAGAGGTTTGGACATTACGAGTTTACTGTTTTACCCTTTGGACTGAAAAACGCCCCAGGGGTATTTATGAGTTTGATGAATTGGGTGTTCCGCGAGTACTTGGACAAGTTCGTCGAAGTATTCATTGACGATATTTTGATTTACTCTCGGATGACGAAGGAGCATGATGAGCACTTGCACTTGGTACTACAGTGTCTGGGAGAGCACAAATTATATGGGAAGTTTTCCAAATGCTCTTTTTATCAATCTAAGATTCACTACTTAGGGCATGTCATCTTTAGTGAAGGCATCACTATGGATCCAGCAAAGGTCGAGGCTATTATGGAATGGCCTGTGCTGACGAATGCCCTGGAAGTGCATAGCTTCATGGGTTTAGCAGGATACTATCAACGGTTCATCGAGGGATTTTCGAAGATAGCAAATCCAATCACAGAGTTTCAAAAGAAGAACAAGAAGTTTGTTTGGACCGAGAAATGCGTGAAAGCATTTCGTAGGCTCAAGGAATTGTTGACAACAACACCGATACTAAAGGTCCTTGACATGGACATAGACTTATTGGTATGCACTGACGCATCCAAGGAAGGCTTAGGCGAGGTCTTGATGCAAGATGGACGAGTGATTGCTTACATTTACAGGAAACTGAGAAGGCACGAAGAGAACTACGCGACGCATGATTTGGAGTTGTTAGCCATCGTTTATGCCTTGAATCTTTGGAGACACTACCTTGTTGGACAAAAATTCAAACTAAAGACTGACCATTGTGGGCTAAAACACATCTTTATGCAAAGCAACCTGAACGCGCGACAATGGCATTGGTTAGAATTGCTTAGCGAGTACGGCTTTGAGATTACTTACATAAAAGGAACAATGAACCGAGTGGAGGATGCGTTGAGTCAGAGACCACGCATCTTTTTGGTGCTACCTCTTCAGATGAATCTGCGTGAAAAGATTCTAACTTTACAACGTGATGATGACTGGTACAAAGAGGTCGAGAGTTTTATCGGACAAAACATAATGATGGTACCACGATTTGAAGGATTTTCGTTTGATAGCTATCAATTATTGAGGTTTAAAAATCATATCTATGTACCACCAAATGATGAGTTGAGGATGTTGATCTTGAGTGAGGCTCATAGAGTAGTTTACATGACTCACCTATGAGTCACGAAGATGAAGGAAGACCTTAAACCCTTATTCTTCTGGAAGGGAATAAAGGCCGACATAGTCAACTATGTGGCCAGATGTCTAGAATGTCAACAGGTAAAGGCTGAACCTAGACACTCAACTGGATTAATACAACCACACGCTATTCCAGAATCAAAATGGGAGGTTATTTCGATGGATTTTATTGTTGGATTGCCATTGACGGCAAGTAGACATGACTCAATTTTCGTAGTAGTAGACACTCTGATGAAGAGTGCTCACTTTATTATTGTGCATACGACGTATCAGGCACCTGACATAGCTAGAGTTTTCATCAGTGAGATTGTGAGGATGCATGGCGTGCCTAAGAGGATTATATCAGATCGAGGATCAGTGTTTACTCGACGATTTTGAACGAGTTTCCAAGAGGCCTTGGGAACCCAACTTAACTTTAGTACTGCATATCACCCGGAGACTGACGGGAAGACCGAACGAACGAACCAAACCTTGGAGGACATGTTGCGCATGTACATGATGGACCAACAAAAGCATTGGAAAGAATCCTTGCCACTAGTGGAGTTTGCTTACAACAACAGTTACCAGAGAACCATTAAGATGGCACCTTTCGAATTTCTTTACGGGCGACCATGTCAGACACCTTTGAGTTGGGATTGGCTTGAGGATAGAGTCCTGGTGGGACCAAAAGCGATCCAAGAAATGGAAGAGCAAATGCAAACAATAAGACAAAGGATTAAAGAAGCACAGGATCGACAGAAGAGTTATGCCGATGCGCACCGTGTCGACCGTAGTTACGAGGTCGGCGATCGAGTCTTCTTGCGAGTTAAACCGCATAAAAGTTCGGTCAATTTTGGGAAGGGAGCTAAAATATCTTCTCGGTTCGTGGGACCTTTCGCGATTGTGGAGAGAAAGGGGCACGTGGCCTATCGACTAGCCTTGCCTGATTCTTTGAGGCGCATGCACGATGTTTTTCATGTATCTATTTTGAGACATTATATTAGTGATCCTACACATGTTATTGACATGAGTTCCTTGCAGGTGACAGATGAGGGAGC
>JASDQU010011835.1:45307-73722 GCA_032191745.1 Picea mariana | reverse complement strand
CGAACGAACGAACCAAACCTTGGAGGACATGTTGCGCATGTACATGATGGACCAACAAAAGCATTGGAAAGAATCCTTGCCACTAGTGGAGTTTGCTTACAACAACAGTTACCAGAGAACCATTAAGATGGCACCTTTCGAATTTCTTTACGGGCGACCATGTCAGACACCTTTGAGTTGGGATTGGCTTGAGGATAGAGTCCTGGTGGGACCAAAAGCGATCCAAGAAATGGAAGAGCAAATGCAAACAATAAGACAAAGGATTAAAGAAGCACAGGATCGACAGAAGAGTTATGCCGATGCGCACCGTGTCGACCGTAGTTACGAGGTCGGCGATCGAGTCTTCTTGCGAGTTAAACCGCATAAAAGTTCGGTCAATTTTGGGAAGGGAGCTAAAATATCTTCTCGGTTCGTGGGACCTTTCGCGATTGTGGAGAGAAAGGGGCACGTGGCCTATCGACTAGCCTTGCCTGATTCTTTGAGGCGCATGCACGATGTTTTTCATGTATCTATTTTGAGACATTATATTAGTGATCCTACACATGTTATTGACATGAGTTCCTTGCAGGTGACAGATGAGGGAGCRCTCATGGTTGAGCCGATCCACATCTTGGATCATTGCGTTCGACAGCTACGACGTCGAATGATAGAGCAGGTCAAGGTCCAGTGGGACAATTATAGTCCACACTCGCCGACCTGAGAGGACGCATATGATATGCGCCAACAGTTTCCATTTTTGTTTGATAGATAGACATATGATACTGTGATACACTTTATTTCATCGTTTATACTGTGAAAATTCGGGATGAAGTTTAGACCAAGAGGGGGTGTATGTAACATCCCGCTCTGGCACACTGAGAAAACTTATTATTTGAGGACACTTGCTCGCAAGTGATCCAGATTATTATGCTATTAAAACATTTCTTTTATTGTTATGAGGCGTTATGGGTTGATGACATGTTGTTTTACTGCATTGACATAGACAGGTGCTATTGACTCGGTTTACTGAGTGTGTAGGATTTTGGACCTCAAGGATGCAGAGGCATCGATGGAACCCCTTAGACTCTGGATCGAGTCAGTGAGTGTACCATTGGGGTTTGATTGTTTTACTATAATATTAGTGCATCTGATTAGATGATATGATATCGATATATTCTGCATGATTTGTTGATGATGCAGGCTGACGATAGCTTGTCGACCAGACTCACAAGTGAAGTAAAGGGGTCACGCACGACTACCAGAGATGTTGATGGAGAGGTGTGGACAACATCCCTGCCACAGCCTACTAGCACTCCCGCTGTGGCTCGAATTGTAGGTTAACATTTACCTAGTTCGAGAGGATCCACGATGTCGTGAGGGCAGACTACGATAGTCGCTCATGATGATTCTAAGGGGCACACAAGAAGGCGGGGAGATTATTCCTTAGAGGCCCTTAGTCTCCCACAAGTTCACCGGGCGGAGTATTGACTCCAGGGTTTTTTTATGTCTACCAAGTCAGTCAAGAGGCGAGTGGCACCCTTGGAGCACGTAGTGCATCCTGAAGGACACATCACGAAAGGGAAACAGATTAAGGCGAGTGGCACCCTTGGAGCACCTATTGCGTCCTGAAGGGCACGTCGCATTGTTGATAATAGAGGAATGAACCTAGATGGCCTTAGGAAGGATAATGTGTTAAGAAATATTTAAAACAAATTCCCTAATTAAATGTCGTCGTGTACGAAAATTTAAGGTTTAAGTCTAAACTATGCTAGTGGTAAAATTTTATCTCTCTATTAAAAAAAAGATAACAATAACAATAATAAAAATAAAAACCACATAAATAATAGTTATGACCTTCGTTAAATCTTGTAGCACGAAGGGAATAAGAAATTTAATTTATTCAAAAAAAAACAAAAAACTGTTGGAATAAAATTTAAAAGATAAAGGGGAATTAATGGTTTTATTATTTTGATAATTTTAAAATACTAATTAAATGAGAAAAGGGAAAAAGGGTTAATTTCCACACCTGCCTTTTTGAGTTCTAATTAAAAAGGGGAAAGAGAGAAAATCTAAAAAATAAGGAAACTAGGAAAAGAGGTAAACATAAAAAGGGAAAAAGGGAAACTTAAGGGGAAAAGAAGAAGGTCAAACTTAGTAAAGCATCTACCATTTAAGAGATTTCTAATTTAAACTGAACTAGCAATTTAATAAAAGGGAAAGTTATTAAAACCCATAAGAAAATTTGGGGACACCTAGGAGTGATTCTAGGAGTGATTCTAGGAGTAACTCTAGGTGGGTGAGGGAAATAAAGATAATTAAATAATTAAAGAACTTAATTTATGGAGGAATGAAGGGGATGGGTGACACTTGTACAGGGAGGAATTTTTAGGAAATTAATTATAAAAACTTAACTAAAAGGGAATTTTTGGAAAGTAAGGAACCACGAAACTCTATATAATGAAGGGAGGTGATGGAGATTGGATCTTCTTCTGTTTGCGTAACGTTACACTGCAAAAATATCTACTTGATTGACTTAACTTGTGGGAGTTGGGATACCCAGCTTGGTGAGGAGTGGTAGCTCGGTCTTGCGAGGCGAGCTGAGAGCTAGTCGAAATTTCTGGATAGTGAGTGTGTGGCCCCTTTGCGGTTTAGGGGGCTAAGGGGGAAGAAGAGTACCCCTAGAATTGGCTGGGAAGTACCAGTGAAGTCTCAAAGGTCGGTGAGAAGGAGTTGCACGGAGCGCGCGGGATGTCATTCAGAGTGGGTGATCAAGCAATGATACGCTCTCTTCATTTTTGTATGGTAGAATGTATTAGGACTTATACTTGGATTTTCTTATTTAATGGAAAAGTAAAATGATGTTTCTTTAAAAAATTGGTGACTAAAACTTTCCTTAGCCTAGCGCGATGGTTGTTGACTCCCATGGCCTTCGTTTTCCTGCATGTCTTGACCACCTTGCTGTGTTGATTGTGACCTTCGTGGTTGTTAAGCCTTCATCCCTAGCTCACCAGTCCTCGCCTGAGCAGTCGTCCAGGAGCCTGATCTATGTTCGTCGCCTTAGCGTTAAAAGACCTATGGATCTCAACGCCTTTCTTTTTTGTGTGAGGATGATGAGCGAAGGATGAATCTGTTAGCCAACTACCCTTGATGTTTGTCCCTCGCTGATTGTGGATTTCGCCATCTGGCAACGATCTCTGTGTGTGGATTATCTGGTGTCCTGGTAGGTTTTCTCTTTTCCTTGACTGATAGAACCCCTGACAATCATTCCATAACCTTTCCCTTTGGATAATTGCATTCTCTTACTGTTGTCTACGCTGTATTGGAGCTATGGCAATGGAAAAACGATTTGATTCTCCGTCTGTAATTTTTATTTGTATCCTAGAATGGAAAAACGTTTTTGTGTTTTTCTTATCTGTGTTGTTTGGTATTCTGGCAATGGAAAAATTATTATTTTTATTTGTTATTCCTGTCTGCATTGTATGGGTATTCTAGCAAGGGAAAAATTATTTGATTCTCTATCTTCAATTTTAATTTGTATCATGGAATGGAAAAACGTTTTTGTGTTTTTCTTATCTGCGTTGTTTGGTATTCTGGCAATGGAAAAATGTTTTTTTTTTATTTGTTATTCTTGACTGCATTGTATGGGTATTCTGGCAATGGAAAAACGATTTGATTCTCTGTCTGCAATTTTTATTTGTATCCTAGAATGGAAAAACGTTTTTGTGTTTTTCTTTTCTGTGTTTTTCCCCTTGGTTACTACAGTAATTGCTTATTATTAATGATAGGAAAAACGTAATTCCCTTATGGGGTGTTGTCACAATGATTTGTTTATTATACAATGACAGAAATGAAAAACAAAATTCCCTTCTGGTGTGATGGCACAACCAATTGCTTGTTATTTAATAACAAGAAAAATGAAATCCCCTTCTGGTGTGTCCTTGTACATGTTTTTCCCTTTTAAAATGAGTCTGTGATAGTTGATTAATTACCCACAATTTTTTTTTCCATTCGAAACGTGGCTGAGATTGTGGTTTAATGCTCACGATTTTACCATTCAAAACATGTCTCAGACCGTTGTTTAATGCTCACGATTTTACCATTCAAAACATGTTTGAGATCGTTGTTTAAATGCTAATGTTTTTCCATTCAAAACCTGTCTGAGACCATTGTTTAATGCCCATGATTATTGCCTTTAAAAGTTGACTTTGATTGCTGTTTAAATACCCACAATTTTACCTTTAGAATGTTGCTGGAGTTTGCTGTAATTACCCACGATTTCTCCTTTAGAATGTTGCCAGAGCTTGTTGTAATTACCCATGATTTTTACCTTTAGAATGTTGACTGAGCTTGTTGGAATGACCACAAATTTACCAAAACCATTGCTACAGTTAATTGGGTTGTTAATTGCAACGTTAAATGCTATATTAATTTTCGTACTAAATGCCAGAACAATTGCTACAACACTGTGAATGGTCAACAGATTCCTACTTATTGATTAAATGCTGCAGCGAGTTAAATGGTTAAACAACTATGTAAATTGCCTTGTTTTTGTTCCATTAATTGTTATGTTAACCGTTATATAAATTGCCTCTCTACTGTTATATTAGTTGTTATGTTAATTAACATGATAATCGCCTTGCTAGTGCTATAATACTTGTTATGAAAATAGTCATGCAAACTACCCTGTTATTGCTCAATTAATTGATTATGTTAATCATTATGTTAAATGTCTTGTTAACTGCTGTAATAAATTGTTATGTAACAGATATGTAATTACCTTGTTGATTTGCTACAACAGTGTTATTAGCTGGCAGTTTCCTCCTCTATGATAATAAACAACTAGTGTGGCTAGTTCAGTCATTATACCTAGACTAATGTTGAGGTTTAACTGTTCATAAGTGCTATAGGTAGCATTCCACTTTAAGAATGTTAATGTTGTTATTCAAGTTTATGGTTAGTTGGATTTATAGATATCGCCTAATTGGTAACCCAGAATCGCTAAATTTGATTCATAATTCATGTTAAGTTCGGTGGGTAACTCGTTGACTGATGGAATTTAGACTCGTTAATTGATCTGTAATTAACGCCAATTTAAGTCATATATAACGACCTTTTAGCCTTTATTAATGTTGTTGTTCATTTTAATTAATGTTTGCACTTGATTTCGTAAACATTCAATGTGCTTGGTTTGCTCACTGTAAGGGTTCTAGTTACTTGTGTAATTAATTTTGGGTCATTAGGATGATTTTCCTTAGCTTAGTAGACTTGGTCTACTTATGTCAGGCAGGATGTAGACACCTCCTTGTTCCTCAGAACAGTCGCCAACCCTGAGACTTTAAATTGTCAAAATCGATGGGAACCTAGGCTTGAACGTTGCTTATGTGTACTAGAGGTCCTAACCATTGCAGGGTAGGACAGGTGGGTAGTCATTCTTATTTTTCGTTGGTTGAATGTCAAACATTGCTTCTAGGTGCTTGATGTGCTTTTATGTTAGGCCGTTATGTTGTTGTTGCATGAGTTGCATGCGTTGTGTCGTCGTCGTGTTGCGATGTTGAGTATAATGTCATTATTACCTTCCTACACACACACACACAAAAAAAAAGATTTAAGGGTGCTTTTACTGGTTGTACATAGTAGGAGTCGTACCAGATGGGGACGTTACATGTGGTATCAGAGCGAGTTCAACCCGTGACTTCGGATCGCTACGGATTTTGTTGATATGATTTGATTATAATGTTACTAATTGAGTTGAATTGTATTCGTGCAGGTAATCATGTTTAGAGGATGCCGCGGAGGCAGATGACGGGGTGCTAGGGGAGGAGGCGTGATGCCTCTAGTAGCATCCACTACTGAGGGATCTAACCCCCAGGGAGACGAGCAGGTTGTTGGACATGAGCAGATAACAGTTGGTGATGTGGTCAGAATGATGAGATATTTTCAGCACATGTTTGAGGCACTGATCAAACGTTTGGATAGAGATGAGGCCAGTGCGTCGGCACCCACTGAGGTTCCACCGCACACTCCAATCGGTAGTGGTAGCATTCACCGTGAACTCGAGAAGGTAAAATTTCTTGAGTTATTTGGTGCCCCGGACGACGTAGTCACCGATGCATGGTTGGAGAACATGGTGATGTGCTTTTCACTTTGTGATTATACCTCCAACATGAAGGTTTTCATGGAAGTCTTTCAACTGAAGGGGAGCACTCTTCTATGGTGGAAGACGCTCCTACTGCAGCTCAACATGGCTGTGGAAGACGTATCATGGGAACTGGTCTAGGAACAGTTCCGAGAGAGATACCTTTCAGAGGAATTCATTGAGCATCAACTCAATGAGTTTAACGCCTTATGACAGGGCTGTCGTACAGTGCCTGAGTACAAGGCCCGTTATATGGAGCTACTCTGGTATGCTCCACACCTTAACACTGAGAAACTTAAGGTCAACAGGTTTGTGTTCAGCCTTAACGGAAACATACATGCAAAGGTTACAATTTTGATGCCTCAAACCTTGCATGATGTCGTCCAGAAGGCCCTCATAACAGAGGAGGAGCTTATCAGTGGGGGTTAGATCAGGACTCCAGCGAGACTAGCAGGGTAGGTGTCATCTATATCACAACAGCATCAGACACCAGCCAGACATACACTGGGATATCGTGGCTTCCAGAGGGGATCCACTTTCACTACACCTCGACAACCGACACCTCAGTAGCAGACACCTTATCGGGGACCACAGCTTCAACAATAGCATCGACTACAACAACAATATTTTAGGCCTGTTCAATAGAATAGACTAGGATTCCAGGTCGGTGGGCCGTCATCTTCTACTTCGGGTACTAGGACTACTGGGCCGAAGAAGGTGTGTCGGACGTGTGGGGAGCCACACTACCATCACGACTACCCTGTGGAGAGGACTAGAGCATCTGAATCAGCTGGACCCACTACCGTGGGAGATATGGGCAAGGCCCATTGGATTCATGTAGCGGTGAATAGCCGCCAGGGAGAGCATCAGTCGACTTTTCTAGAGACGACAGGTACCGTCGCTTACCAGACCCTTAGTATTTTGATAGATCCTCATACTACCGAGAGTTTCATTTCTGGTGTAGTGCTGAAGAGGATTAAGGTAAAGGTAGTCGAATAGGATGAGTTTAGCTTTGTAGAGATGGCTTTGGGATCCAAACAGAAGGTTGGAGAAAAGGTTATGGGTTGTATCCTTAACCTGGGAGAGTTTGTCACAAGGGCCAACCTTTACATCACGATCTTAGGATCTTATGATGTCGTAATTGGTATGGACTGGTTGGAATCGCATGAGGCGATACTCAACTGTAAGATGAAACGGTTGATCTTAGTTGATGATGAGGGATAGAGACATGTGATTGTAGGATGTTACCAGGGAGTTTCCCTGAGGTTCATCTCTTCCTTACAGCTACGGAAGAGCATGCGCAAGGGGTGCAATCTTTATGCGATCCTTGCATTAAACGAGAAGGGTTTAATGGAAGGTTTAGAACACCTTCCAGTGGTGACAGAGTTTGCAGATGTATTTCCGGAGGATTTACCTGGGATGCCACCAGACAAGGAATTGGAGTTTACCATAGACCTAAAACCAGGGACTGAACCGATAGTAAGAATACCTGGACCTGGGACTGATACGACCAAGTGTGTCACCGTGGGGTACACTCGTTATTCTCATACAAAATAAGGATGGGTCGTGGTGGCTCTACATTGACTACCATCAATTGAACAAGACCACGATCAAGAATCAATATCCATTGCCAAGGATTGATGATCTATTCGATCAAATGAAGGGCGTGATGGTGTTCTCAAAGATTGATTTGCGATCAGGGAATCACCAGTTATGGATTAAGGAAGATGATGTCCCTAAGACTGCCTTTAAGATGAGGTTTTGACATTACGATTTTATTGTTTTAACGTTTCGACTGAAAAATTCCCCAGGGGTATTTATGAGTTTGATGAATGGGGTGTTCCGCGAGTACTTGGAAAAGGTCGTCCAAGTATCCATTGCCGATATTTTGATTTACTATCGGACGACGGAGGAGCATGACGAGAACTTGTGATTGGTACTATAGTGTCTGTGAGAGAACAAATTATATGGAAAGTTGTCCAAATGCTCTTTTTATCAATCGAAGATTCACTACTTAGGGCATGTCATCTCTGGTGAGGGCATCATCGTGGATCCAATAAAGGTCGAGGCTATTATGGAATGGCTTGTGCCGATGAATGTCTTGGAAGTGCGTAGCTTCATGGGTTTAGCAGGATACTATCGACGGTTCGTCGAGGGATTTTTGAAGATAGCAAATCTGATCACAGAGTTGCAGAAGAAGAAAAAGAAGTTTGTTTGGACCGAGAAATGCACGGAAGCATTTCATAGGCTCAAAGAATTGTTGACAACAACACCGATACTAAAGGTCCCTGACATCGACGCGGACTTCTTGGTATGCACTGACACATCCAAGGAAGGCTTAGGCAGGGTCTTGATGCAAGACGGACGAGTGGTTGCTTGCATTTTGAGGAAACTGAGAAGGCATGAGGAGAACTATGTGACGCACGATTTGAAGTTGTTAGCCATCATTTAGGCCTTGAAGGTTTGGAGACGCTACCTTATTGGAGGAAAATTTTAACTAAAGACTGACCATTGTGGACTACAACACATCTTTATGCAAAGTGACCTGAATGCTCGACAACGGCGTTGGTAGGAACTACTTAGCGAGTATGACTTTGAGATTACTTACATAAAAGGAACAGTGAACCGAGTGGCGGATGCATTGAGTCGGAGACCACGCATCTTTTTGGTGTTGCCTCTTGAGACGAATCTGAGTGAAAAGATTCTAACTTTACAGCATGATGATGACTGGTACAAAGAGGTCGAGGGTTTTATCGGACAAAACACAATGATGGTACCACGATTTGAAGGATTTTTGTTTGATAACGATGGATTATTGAGGTTTAAAAATCAGATCTACGTACCGTCAAATGATGAGTTGAGGATGTTGATCTTGAGCGAGGCTCATAGAGCAGTTTACATGGCTCACCCGGGAGTCACGAAGATGAGGGAAGACCTTAAACCCTTATTCTTTTGGAAGGGAATGAAGGTCAACATAGTCAACTATGTGGCCAGATGTCTAGAATGTTAACAGGTAAAGGCTGAACATAGACACCCAGCCAGATTACTGCAACCACACACTATTCCAGAATCAAAATGGGAGGTTATTTCGATGGATTTTATTGTTGGATTGCCACTGATGGCAAGGTGACATGACTTGATTTTTGTAGTAGTAGACACTCTGAAAAAGAGTGCTCACTTTATTCCTGTGCATACGATGTATCAGGCACCTGACATAGCTAGAGTTTTCATCAGTGAGATTGTGAGGCTGCATGGTGTGCTTAAGAGGATTATATCCGATCGAGGATTGGTGTTCACTGGACGATTTTGGACGAGTTTCCAAGAGGCCTTGGGAACGCAACTTAACTTTAGTACTGTGTATCACCTGGAGACTGATGGACAGACAAAATGAACGAACCAAACCTTGGAGGACATTTTGTGCATGTACGTGATGGACCAACAAAAGCGTTGGGAAGAATTCTTTCCACTAGTGGAGTTTGCTTACAACAACAGTTACCAAAGCACCATTAAGATGGCACCTTTCGAGTTTTTTTACGGGCGACCATGTCAGATGCCTTTGAGTTGGGATCAGCTTGAGGATAGGGTCCTGGTGGGACTAGAAGTGATCCAAGAAATGGAAGAGAAAATGCAAACAATAAGACAAAGGATTAAAGAAACATGGGATCGACAGAAGAGTTATGCCGATGCACACCGTGTCGACCGTAGTTACGAGGTTGGCAATCAAGTCTTTTTCTGGGTTAAACCGCATAAAATTTTGATCAAGTTTGGGAAGGGAGCTAAAATATCTCCTCGGTTCGTGGGACCTTTCACGATTGTGGAGAGAAAGGGGCCCGTGGCCTATCAACTAGCCTTTCCTGATTCTTTGAGGCGCATGCATGATGTTTTTCATGTATCTGTTTTGAGACATTATATTAGTGATGCTACACATGTTATTGACATGAGTTTCTTTCAAGTGACAGACAAGGGGGCGCTCATGGCTGAGCCGATCCACATCTTGGATCATTACGTTCGACAGCTACGACGTCGAACGATATATTAGTTCAAGGTCCAGTCGGACAATTATAGTCCGCACTCGGCAACCTGGGAGGACGCGTATCATATGCGCCAACAGTTTCCATTTTTGTTTGATAGATAGACATATGATACTGTGATACACTTTATTTCAGCATTTATACTATGAAACTTTGGGACGAAGTTTACACCAAGAGGGGGTGTATGTAACATCCTTCTCTGGCACTCTGAAAAAACTTATTCTTTGAGGAAACTTGCTCGCAAGTGATCTGGATTATTATGCTATTAAAACGTTTGATTTTGATTATGAGGCGTTATGGGTTGATGACATGTTGTTTTACTACATTGACATAGATAGGTGCTATTGACTCGGTTTACTAAGTGTTCAGGATTTTGGACCTCAAGGATGCAGAGGCATCGATGGAACCCCTTGGACTCTAGATTGAGTCAGGGAGTGTACCATTGGGGTTTGATTATTTTACTATGATATTAGTGCATATGATTAGATGATATGATATGGATATGTTCTGACATGATTTGTTGATGATGCAGGTTGACGATAGCTTGCTGACCAGACTCACATGTGGAGTAAAGGGGTCACACACGACTACCAGAGATGTTGAGAGAGAGGTGTGGACAACATCCCTGCCACACCCTACTGGCACTCCTGCCGTGGCTCGAACTGTAGGTTAATGTTTACCTAGTTCGAGAGGACCCACAATGCCATGAGGGTAGACTGCAACAGTCGCTCATGATGATTCTAAGGGGCGCGCAATAAGGAAAGGACCTTATTCCTTAGAGGCCCTTAGTCTCCCACAAGTTCACCTGGACGAGTATTGACTCCAAGGGTTTTTGATGTCTACCAAGTCAATCAAGAGGCGAGTGGCACCCTCGGAGAACGTAGTGCGTCCTGAAGGGAATGTCGTGCAAGGGAAACAGATTAAGGCAAGTGACACCCTTGGAGCACCTAGTGCGTCCTGAAGGGCATATCGCATTGTTGATGATAGAGGAATGAACCTAGATGGCCTTAGGACGAATAACTTGGTAATAAATTTTTAAAACAAATTCCCTAATTAAATGTCGCCCTGTACGGAAATTTAAGGTTTAAGTCTAAACTATGCTAGTGGTAAAATTTTATCTCTCTATAAAAAAAAATAACAATAATAATAATAAAAATAAAAACCACATAAATAATAATTATGACCTTCATCAAATCTTGTAACATGAACGGAATAAGAAATTTAATTTACTCAAAAAAAACAAAAAACTGTTGGAATAAAATTTAAAAGAAAAAGGGGAATTAATGGTTTTATTATTTTGATAATTTTAAAATGCTAATTAAATAAGAAAAGGGAAAAAGGGTTAATTTCCACACCTGCATTTTTGAGTTCTAATTAAAAAGGGGAAAGAGGGAAAATCTAAAAAAATAGGAAACTAGGAAAAGAGGTAAACATAAAAAGGGAAAAAGGGAAACTTAAGGGGAAAAGCAGAAGGTCAAACTTAGTAAAGCATCTACCATTTAACAGATTTTTAATTTAAACTGAACTAGCAATTTAATAAAAAAGAAAGTTATTAAAACCTGTAAGAGAATTTGGGGACACCTAGGAGTTATTCTAGGAGTAACTCTAGGTGGGTGAAAGAAATAAAGATAATTAATTAATTAAAGAAGTTAATTTATGGAGGAAGGAAAAGGATGGGTGACACTTGTACGGGGAGGAATTTTTAGGAAATTAATTATAAATACTTAACTAAAAGAGAATTTTTGGAAAGTAAGGAACCACAAAAATCTATATAATGAAGGGAGGTGATGGAGGTTGGATCTTCTTCTATTTGCGTAACGTTACGCTGCAGAAATATCTACTTGACTGACTTAACTTGTGGGAGTTGGGATACCCAGCTCGGTGAGGAGTGGTAGCTCGGCCTTGCGAGGCAAGCTGGGAGCTTATTGAAATCTATGGATAGTGAGTGTGTGGCCCCTTTGCGGCTCGAGGGGATAAGGGGGAAGAAGAGTACCCCTAGCATTGGATGGGAGGTACCGGTGAAGTCTCGAAGGTCAGCGAGTGGGAGTTGCACGGAGCACGTGGGACGTCATTTGGAGTGGGCAATCAGGCAATGGTACGCTCTCTTAATTTTTGTATGGTATAATGTATTAGGACTTATAATTGGATCTTCTTATTTAATGGAAAAGTAAAATAATGTTTTTTTTTTTAAATTGGTGACTGAAACTTTCCTTAGCCTAGCTCGATGATTGTTGACTCCCATGGCCTTTGTTTTCCTACATGTCTTGACCACCTTGCTGTGTTGATTGTGACCTTCATGGTTGTTGAGACTTCATCCCTAGCTCACCAGTTCTTTCCTGAACAGTCAGCCAGGAGCCTGATCTACAGTCGTGGCCTTAGCGTTAAAAGACCTATGGATCTCAACACCCAGCTTTTCTGTGCAAGGATGATGAGCGAAGGATGAACCTATTAGTCGGCTACCCCTGATGTTTGTCCCTGGTTGATTGTGGATTCCTCCATCTGGAAATGATCTCTGCATGTGGATTATCTGGTGTCCTAGTAGGTTTTCTCTTTGCCTTCACTGATAGAACCCCTGACAATCATTCCATGACCTTTCCCTTTGGATCCTTGCATTCTCTTACTGTTGTCTGCGCTGTATTGGAGCTATGGAAATGGAAAAATGATTTGATTCTCCGTCTACAATTTTTATTTGTATCCTGGAATGGAAAAACGTTTTTGTGTTTTTCTTGCCTGCGTTGTTTGGTATTCTGGCAATGGAAAAACGTCACCAGTTCTTTCCTGAACAGTCAGCCAGGAGCCTGATCTACAGTCGTGGCCTTAGCGTTAAAAGACCTATGGATCTCAACACCCAGCTTTTCTGTGCAAGGATGATGAGCGAAGGATGAACCTATTAGTCGGCTACCCCTGATGTTTGTCCCTGGTTGATTGTGGATTCCTCCATCTGGAAATGATCTCTGCATGTGGATTATCTGGTGTCCTAGTAGGTTTTCTCTTTGCCTTCACTGATAGAACCCCTGACAATCATTCCATGACCTTTCCCTTTGGATCCTTGCATTCTCTTACTGTTGTCTGCGCTGTATTGGAGCTATGGAAATGGAAAAATGATTTGATTCTCCGTCTACAATTTTTATTTGTATCCTGGAATGGAAAAACGTTTTTGTGTTTTTCTTGCCTGCGTTGTTTGGTATTCTGGCAATGGAAAAACGTTTATTTTTATTTTTTATTCATGTCTACATTGTATGGGTATTCTAGAAAGGGAAAAACGATTTGATTCTCTGTTTGCAATTTTTATTTGTATCCTGGAATGGAAAAACGTTTTTGTGTTTTTCTTGTCTGTGTTGTTTGGTATTCTGGCAATGGAAAAACGTTTTTTTATTTATTTGTTATTCCTGTTTGCGTTGTATGGGTATTCTGGCAATGGAAAAACGATTTGATTCTCTGTCTACAATTTTTATTTGTATCCTAGAATGGAAAAACGTTTTTTTGTTTTTCTTGTCAGTGTTTTCCCCCTTGGTTACTACAGTAATTGCTTATTATTAATGACAAAAAAACGTAATTCTCTTATGGGGTGTTGTCACAGCGATTTGTTTATTATACAATGATAGAAAAGAAAAACGAAATCCCCTTCTGGTGTGATGGCAGGATGAATTGCTTGTTATTTAATAACAGAAAAAATGAAATCCCCTTCTTGTGTGTCCCTGTACATGTTTTTCCCTTTTAAAATGAGTCTGTGATAGCTGATTAATTACCCACATTTTTTTTTCCATTCAAAACGTGGTTGAGATTGTGGTTTAATGCTCATGATTTTACCATTCAAAACATGTTTGAGACCGTTGTTTAATGCTCACGATTTTACCATTCAAAACATGTTTGAGATCATTGTTTAAATGCTAACATTTTTCCATTCAAAACCTGTCTGAGACCATTTTTTAATGCCCACGATTATTGCCTTTAAAAGTTGACTTTGATTTTTGTTTAAATACCCACGATTTTTCCTTTAGAATGTTGCCAGAGTTTGCTGTAATTACCCACAATTTTTCCTTTAGAATGTTGCCAAAGCTTGTTGTAATTACCCATGATTTTTGCCTTTAGATTGTTGACTAAGCTTGTTGGAATGACCATGAATTCACCAGAACCATTGCTAAATTTAATTGGCTTGTTAATTGCAATGTTAAATGCTATATTAATTGCCGTACTAAATGCCAGAAAAATTGCTACAACACTGTGAATGGTCAGCAGATTTCTACTTATTGATTAAAGGCCACAGTGAGTTAAATGGTTAAACAGTTATGTAAATTGCCTTGTTTTTGCGCTATTAATCGTTATGTTAACCGTCGTATAAATTGCCTCGCTACTGTTATATTAATTGTTATGTTAATTAACATGATAATTGCCTTGTTAGTGTTATAATACTTGTTATGAAAATAGTCATGCAAACTATCCTGTTATTGCTCAATTAATTGATTATGTTAATCATTATGTTAAATGCCTTGTTAATTGTTGTAATAAATTGTTATGTAACAGATATGTAATTACCTTGTTGATTTGCTACAATAATGCTATTAGTTGGAAGTTTCTGACTCAATGATAATAAATAGCTAGTGTGGTTAGTTCAGTCATTATATCTAGACTAATGTTGAGGTTTAACTGTTCATAAGTGCTATAGGTAGCATTCCACTTTAAGAATGTTAATGTTGTTATTCAAGTTTATGTTTAGTTGGATTTATAGATATCGCCTAATTGGTAACCCAGACTCGCTAAATTTGAGTCGTAATTCATGTTAAGTTCGGTGGGTAACTCGTTGACTGATGGAATTTAGACTGGTTAATTGATCTGTAATTAACACCAATTTAAGTCATAGATAACGAACTTTTAGTCTTGATTAATGTTTTTGTTCATTTTAATTAATGTTTGTACTTGGTTTCATAAACATTTAATGTGCTTGGTTTGCTCACTGTAAGGGTTCTAGTTACTTGTGTAATTAATTTTGGGTCGTTAGGATGATTTTCCTTAGCTTAGTAGGCTTGGTCTACTTGTGTCAGGTGGGATGTAGACACCTCCTTGTTCCTCAGAACAATCGCTAGCCCTGAGACCTTAAATGGTCAAAATCGATGGGAGCCTGGGCTTGAGCATTTCTTATGTGTTCTGGAGGTCCTAACCATTGCAGGGTAGGATGGGCGGGTAGTCATTCTTATTTTTCGTCGATTGAATGTCGTACATTGCTTCCAGGTGCTTGATGTGATTTTATGTTAGGTCGTTATGTTGTTGTTGCATGAGTTACATGTGTTGTGTCATTGTCGTGTTACGATGTTGAGTATAATGTCATTACTACCTCCCTACACACACACACAAAAAAAACAAAGATTTAAGGGTGCTTTTACCGGTTGTACATCGTAGGAGCCGTACCAAATGGGGATGTTACAACTTGTATGAAATAGAATATTTTATAATTAATTGTTGGAGGAAAAATGGAACAACCATGTTGAAAATCATGAAGGTGGGCTACACTTTCGTGACAATCGGGTCTCCAAAATTCTGAAAATCATTTTTTCGACCGAAATATTTTTTTTTTTTGCCGAAAGTTATATTTTTCAGTTGAAAACGCTTTCGTCTGAACCATTGAACGTCAAATTGAATGACACCCTGATGATATTTTTTTATCCTGTAATGTATTTTTGGCGGGAAGATATTCCGACCGAAAGACCTTTCGTCCGAAAGATCTTTCGGCAGAAATATCTTTCGAAAGAAAGATGTTTCGGCTGAAACATATTTCGGCCGAACAAATGTTTATATATTACCCGCACATCACACCTTTCACAGTTTTTGTGAGTTCATAACTTGTTGTACGAAGAGGTTGTGCAGAGAGCGTTTGGCGTTTGTTGTTACTGTTGGCGTTTGTTGCAGGTGGACGCGCGGTGGACGTTGGAGCAGCGGCAGTGCTGTGGATGTTGGAGCAGTGGGCGACATTCAGGTATGTTTAGATTAGAATTAGATTTTAGATTAGAATTTAAATTTGATTAGAATTTAGATTTTTAGTTAGGATTTAGATTTGTTTTTTAGATTGTTTACAGGGCCATATTCGACCCTATCCATGTACAGGTACATGTCCGAATTCGGGCCTGTACCTGTACATGGACAGGGCCGAATATAGCCCTGTCCATAATGTTTAAATGTGTATACATTTTGAAGTTTACAATAAAGCCGAAATTAGATTAGAATTTAGATTAGAATTAGAATTTAGATTAGAATTAGAATTATTTTTTTAAATTAGGATTAAATTTTTTTCTTTAGATTGCTTTCAGACCTGTCCATGTACAAGTACAAGCCCGAATTCAGGCATGTACCTGTACATGGACAGGGATGAATATGGCCCTATCAATTTACAATATACCTTAAACACCCTTCAAGTACCCTATGTCCATGTACTCCGACCAATTTTTACTGTGAAAAAAGAAACCAAAACAAATTTTAATCTTGTCAAATACAACCTCGATCTACTGTAAAAACAAGACAGGAAATAAAATAATTGTTAAGCAAAGAACAAAGCAGAAATTGCATAATTTGATATATAAAACTAAACCGACCTTGTCCATGTAGAATTTAGAATTTAGAAGTTAAAGTTATTTTGGAATTTTAGAATTTAAATTTTAAATTTCTATTTCTGGTTTAATTTTAAAATTTCTATTTAAATAATATAGAAGTTAATTTTCAATTTTTGACAGGGTCTTATTCGACCCTGTTCATGTACAGTGACAGGCCCAAATTCGGGCATGTACCTGTACATGAACATGGCTGAGTATGGATATGTCCCTTCTATTTAAATAAACTTAAATTAAAAAATTTTAAACATGTTGAAAATATGTTTAAATAGGGCCAAATTTTCAATTTTTAACAAGGTCGAATTTTCAATTTTTAAAGAGGGAAGAATTTTCAATTTTTAAACTGGATCGAATTTTCAATTTTTAAGCAAGGCCGAATTTTCAATTTTTAAACAAGGCCGAATTTCAAATATGTTTAAATTTTTAGTTTGTGTTGGTCCGTTCTTATATCGCCAAATCCGGCTAACCCATCAACCAAGCTGCTTCGAATCTAGCTGCCTTGGATTGAAGCTTTCTTAGTCCATGGACCCATAGGGCTGAACGATTAGGGTCAATGGGGCTCTTCCCGCCGCTGATGACAAGGCTCAAAAGGATTTATGGGACTGTGGCAGGCAGAGGGGGTCATTCTTCCATTCCCACAGCCTACCTAACCTGCCTAACCGATGCGTACCCGAGTCGGATTTTAAGCCTGCCTAATATATACATATATATATATATATATTAGGCAGGATTAAAATCTGACTCGGGTACGCATCGGTTAGGCAGGTTAGGTAGGCTGTGGGAATGGAAGAATGACCCCCTCTGCCTTCCACAGTCCCATAAATCCTTTTGAGCCTCGTCATCAGCGGCGGGAAGAGCCCCATTGACCCTAATCGTTCAGCCCTATGGGTCCATCGACTAAGAAAGCTTCAATCCAAGGCAGCCAGATTCGAAGCAACTTAGTTTGTGGGTTAGCCGGATTTGGCGATCTATGAATGGACCAACACCCCCGGTACCTTTTTTATAGATATATTAGGCATGCTTAAAATCCGACTCGGGTACGCATCGCTTAGGCAGGTTAGGTAGGATGTGGGAATGGAAGAATGACCCCCTCTCCCTGCCACAGTCCCATAAATCCTTTTGATCCTAGTCATCAGTAGTGGGAAGAGCCCCATTGACCCTAATCATTCAGCCCTATGGGTCCATCGACTAAGAAAGCTTCAATTCAAGGTAGCCAGATTCGAAGCAGCTTGGTTGGTGGGTTAGCCGGATTTGGCGATCTAAGAATGGACCAACACCCCCGGTACCTTTTTTAATTTAAATTTTTAGTTAAAAATTTGAGTTTAGAATGTTGACAGGGCCTTATTCGGCCCTGTCCATGTACAGGGACAGGACCGAATTCAGAACCTGTCCATGAACAAGGACGAATGTGGCCCTGTCCATGTATAGGGACAAGCTCGAATTCAGGCATGTCA
This sequence comes from Picea mariana, assembly GCA_032191745.1. NCBI lineage: Eukaryota > Viridiplantae > Streptophyta > Pinopsida > Pinales > Pinaceae > Picea > Picea mariana. The sequence continues at coordinate 55,523 of JASDQU010011835.1, read as the reverse complement.
ATGTACATGGACAGGGACATATTCGACCATGTCCATGTAGTACCTCAAGCAACAATATAAGTATATCTACAACCAGTAACAAAGGCCCAGTTCCATATGAAATCCATACAACCGCTAAGCAAATAGACAGAGTTGCAGAAAATAGATGGAACATAGACTAGCTATTCGAACTATAAACAGTGAGACCAGGGGCTAAGCATGACTACTACAGGGCCACCACTACCCTGAATAGTGCCCAAACTGAAAAAAATTAGACTCTGAAAACAACTGTAAAGAAACATCAACATAAAGGACCTAGTACATATCACAATATTTCACAGACCTAACACAAATCTTGAAATATAAAAATATGTCTATAGTAGTTGTTGCAATAGGAGCAAAATTAGTACAATGTTGACAAAATTATGTCAATATATTTGGATTTAGAAAAGTAGTGATTATGTAATACTATTGTTATGTTTTCCTTAATTGTGTATTTTTAAATATTAAGTTGTTATTATTGGACTACGTCTATTTTTTATGATACATTTTCAAAATCACTCTTACTTTTCTTGTGTACTAATATTTATTTATTTGTTGTCAAAGTATAAAATGTTTTGATGTGATTTGTCTTTCTAAGTAGTTTTAGGAAGTTCTTGGATGGGAATCAAATCAACTCCCAATTTAGTGTGTGTTTATGTATTTAAGTTTAAAGAAAGCCTTCATTACAATTTCATTGATATAGAGAACAATAAATATAGTTTTGTTGTAACAACATTGTTCTCTTATTTTTCGATACAAGCAACTTCTACAATAATGTTTTTATTTTTTAAACTAACATCTAAAATTGGATTTGCATGCATAGAGTTATAGAATGGTTGTTACATTCATGGAACCATTTTGAATATGACCATTGTTTTATGTTAATGTATATGTTGATGAAATCCATTGTGATTAAATTTGAGTTTATTTAAGATGTATTTTGGGATGTATTTTAAGAAATTCATGATGCAAATGAAACTCAACTAATGATATTATGAATAAACTATATTATCTTTTCTTTAAAGGAAAAAATGTAAGGGTTGATGTAAGCTAATATTTTCCTCTCATCACATGTCAATTGTAATAGAAATCTATAAAAAAAAAGACAATCTCATTACTAGGAAGAATTATTGGGTACATGCACAACATATTAGAATATGGTGTAAAATGTTGAAACTTAGAAAATTGAATTAAATATTCCAAATTATATAACCTTAATTCATGAGAAAATTATATAAATAAACAAAAATCACTAATAATGGTATGCTAGTTTTCCTCTTAAAATATAATTCATATGTTCTCATTAGGATGTCATTTTAATATCTAAATGATAAAATTTCTTAAAACAAATTACTTTTCACATTGGTTTCTTCTTCAAGGATCTCAGGGCCAAGGAATGAAACCACTAGGTTGTTTACTATAAGTTTTGTTGGTTTCAAGTCCTAATATTTTCATAACTTTTACTGGCATAACATTTTTTAGTGCCCTAGAATCCAACATACAATTATGAAAAAACAATTCATAACTTTGTTTTTTTTAAGTAACCACTTTTTCTCCATAACTTGAGTTGGTTGGGTTCCTTTAGGAGTTCCATGTGGTCACTTACTTGGATTTATTTGATTTTGATTACTGGGATTTGGATTGTTTAGACTTTAAATTAGGTTACTTTGAGTTGGATTACTTTTGGCTTGTTTTTGAATTTGTTTACCCCTACATTCGTAAGTAACACAATCCTTCTCACAAATTATCCTCTTGACTTCCTCTTGGGATGGATTGGGTGATAATTCCCTATCAATGATGGTAGGATCAATGATTCTTTCATTTTTTTGATCATTAGAAACATTGCCGATCATACTTGTCCATTCACCCACATAATTATTTAGATCATTTGGTTTATCAATATTATCTTCACTTTGCTTGTTCGAAAGCCTCTTTGGAAACTAAACAAGTGTATTGGTCATGTGGTACACCAAAAGGATTAAACCATGGAAATGTTTCTTGGTCAACCACATTATTTGTCTCTAGTGGTTTTGGAACTCTTTGATTCTAATTATATAATTAGGTTGTATAGGCTTATATCAACCATTAAAGTCTACCATACCATCTCGTATCTACCATCCCATATTTGTTGTTTTGAATTGATTTCCCTTAGCAAACCCAACTTCTAATTTCAATGACTTCTATGTGTGTTTTTTATTGATTATTATGAAAATATTGTGGTTTTACCTTTTTTCCCTTATCCCTTTAGTCATCAATCCCTACCTGAGAAGTCGGCCAGGAGATAAGTCGAAGGTCGTCACTTCAGTGTTTAAATACCTATAGATTCAAATTCCCTTCTTTTTTGTGCATGGATGATGAGTGAATGATAAGAATTTTCTATGTCGTCTATCCCTTATTTATCTCTGAGTTGATTGATTCATGGATGAATTTTTAGTCTTTGCGCCTACTTGTGTAGATTTGGTTTTTCCTTGAAATTCATCCAATCAATATTTAATTTAATATGCTTGGCTTTTTAGTCAGTAACTGAATGAATTTCACTTTTTCTAGTCTCTTGATATGGCTTCTCTACCAAATTCAACACTCACTTTTGAGATGGCTTATCTTCCAAACCATAGACTATTATCATTGTAAACTCCTCAAAAAGGAACTTGTCTCCCACTTTGGTGGTCTTTTCCAATTGTAGTGACCCTTTGACTAAAGGAATAATTATAACGAATAAGTCATTTTGGATAATAAAGTATAATATAGAAATAAAACAGTCTTAGATATGAACTAATTATTACAACTTCATATAATATTTATAGATGGGAACCAATTATTATCTTATTGATGATATTTATATTCATATAATACAACTTCAAATTGACAACTTATTAATTAATTCATTAATAACCTAGACATTAGTAACTAATGTGTTTATTGAGCCATAATATTGTATGTGTGTTGGATATTTAGGCATAGCCAACACACACATATCTCATATAAATATGTAGACGATAATAACAAGCGATGTTCCTAATGTAATTTTAAAAATTTTAACAACTAATAATGCAAACAAATAAACAAAGTAAATCATCGGGCTCCCTTTAAACCCTTAATTCCATATCACATCTCCTATCCCTTCCTTTGTTGAAATATGTTGGAGTTTTGACAATATTGAACTAACTCTAGAGATAATCCAAATGAGAAATATTCAAACCTTTTGACCTAATATCTCTAGTAGACAACTAGTATTAGTCATCACACATCTAGGGGAGTGTGGATAGCATGACCCTCCCACAACGCGAGGGGAGTGTGGATATCTATTGACATTACCCTTTATAACCATTAATTTTTTGACAATTAAAAGACTCACTCAATGCATCTTCTTCAAAATATATATGTCATTAAAACTCACATTATTGTTTGTAGAAATAGGCTTCATTACCAGCATAAATTTTGTGACAATTAAGAATCACTCAAAATCATCTTATTTTTAATATATATCCCATTAAAACTCACATTACTATGTTCACAATAGGTTATGATGCACTTACATTTGAAATTATTGTCATGATTACTCTCAATCAACGTGAATTGCCACCTTATATGACTATTTTATCTAGATTTCTAACTCCAACTAAGCATCACAAATATTACATTTGCATCAACTAATAAAAATTTATATTAGGAATACGAATAACCCTCATACAACATTTTCACAGTTCATATGTATATAATATAACATTTTTCAATCTGTGATCAGACAAGAGTGCACCACTTAGTAAAGCAATATTTCTTATGTGCCAAGATTAAAGGCATAACAAGTTGATGTGCACCACTTACTAAAGATTTCTCATATTATTAGTGGGTGTGTGAGGTTATGAATATAAACTCTTTGTTTTGGGGATTCTAATGAATTGCATTATATGTGGTCTTTTCGGATCCAACCATAGAGATTTTTTAAGGGATCTTAAAGAAATGTTCTAATACATTTTTTTAGTGGATCCAACCATAGGGAACTTTTAATGATTCTTAAAGAAATGTTATAAGGAATATATATGTTGTCTTAGTGGATTGAACCATGTTCAAAGAATATGCACATGCTATTGAGTTTATTTTGGGTAGTTATCCTCTTAATGTAGAAATCCCTTAGTTTATAGTACACAATTAGGTCCCTTTATGTAACTTTAGGTGACCATAAAGTATTTCACAGTTATGTATTTAGTTCAACCATATCCACAACTATCCAACAATTTGTCGTTAAATCTCTCAAGTGATCCAACTATATAATATAACATTTTCACAGTTCATATGTTATATAATATAACATTATCCAATCTGTGATCAGATAAGAATGCACCACTTAGTAAAGCAATATTTCTTATGTGCCAAGATTAAAGGCATAACAAGTTGTTGTGCACCACTTACTAAAGATTTCATATGTTATTAGTGGGTGCGTGATGTTATGAATACAAACTCTTTGTTTTGGGGATTCTAATGCATTGCATTATATGTGATCTTTGTGGATCCAACCATAGGGAATTTTTAAGGGATCTTAAAGAAATGTTCTTATACATTTTTTTAGTGGATCCAACCATTGAGAACTTTTAATATGCACATGCTATTGAGTTATTTTTGGGTAGTTATCCACTCAATGTAGAAATCCCTTAGTTTATAGTACACAATTAGGTCTCTTTATGTAACTTTAAGTGACCATAAAGTATTTCATAGTTATGTATTTAGTTCAACCATATCCACAATTATCCAACAATTTGTCCTTAAATCTCTCAAGTGATCCAACTATATAATATAACATTTGCATAGTTCATATGTTTTATAATATAACATTATCCAATATGTGATCAGACAAGAGTGCACCACTTAGTAAAGAAAGATTTCTTATGTGCCAAGTTTAAAGGCATAACAAGTTGTTGTACACCACTTACTAAAGATTTCTCATGTTATTAGTGGGTGTGTGAGGTTATGAATATAAACTCTTTGTTTTGGGGATTCAAATGCATTGCATTATATGTGATCTTTGTGGATCCAACCATAGGGAATTTTTAAGGGATCTTAAAGAAATGTTCTTATACATTTTTTTAGTGGATCCAACCATAGGGACCTTTTAATGATTCATAAAGAAATGTTATAAGGAATATATATGTGGTATTAGTGGATTGAACCATGTTCAAAGAATATGCACATGCTAATGATTTATTTTTGCATAGTTATCCACTCAATGTAGAAATCCCTTAGTTTATAGTACACAATTAGGTCCATTTATGTAACTTTAGGTGACCATAAAGTATTACATAGTTATGTATTTAGTTCAACCATATCCACAACTATCCAACGATTTGTCCTTAAATCTCTCAAGTGATCCAACTATATAATATAACATTTGCACAGCTCATATGTTTTATAATATAACATTATCCAATCTGTGATCAGACAAGAGTGCACCACTTAGTAAAGAAAGATTTCTTATGTGCCAAGATTAAAGGCATAACAAGTTGTTGTGCACCACTTACTAAATATTTCTCATGTTATTAGTGGGTGTGTGAGGTTAAGAATATAAACTCTTTGTTTTGGGGATTCAAATGCATTGCATTATATGTGATCTTTATGGATCCAACCATAGGGAATTTTTAAGGCATCTTAAAGAAATGTTCTTATACATTTTTTTAGTGGATCCAACCATGGGGAACCTTTAATGATTCATAAAGAAATGTTATAAAGAATATATATGTGGTCTTAGTGGATTGAACCATGTTCAAAGAATATGCACATCCTATTGAGTTATTTTTGGGTAGTTATCCACTCAATGTAGAAATCCCTTAGTTTATAGTACACAATTAGGTCCCTTTATGTAACTTTAGGTGACCATAAAGTATTTCACAGTTATGTATTTAGTTCAACCATATCGACAACTATCCAACAATTTTTTCTTAAATCTCTCAAGTGATCCAACTATATAATATAACATTTGCACAGTTCATATGTTATATAATATAACATTATCCAATTTGTGATTAGATAAGAGTAAACCACTTAGTAAAGAAAGATTTATTATGTGCCAAGATTAAAGGAATAACAAGTTGTTGTGCACAACTTACTAAAGATTTCTTATGTTATTAGTGGGTGTGTGAGGTTATGAAAATTAAACTCTTTGTTTTGGGGATTCTAATGCATTGCATTAAGTGTGAACTTAGTGGATCCAACCATAGGAAACTTTTAAGGAATCTTAAAGAAATTTTGTAATACGCTTTTCTTAGTGTATCCAACCATACAAAACTTTTAATGAATCCCCTTGCTTGTTGTTTTTTTGAATTGATTTCCCTTGGGGAACCCAAATTCTGATTTCAATGACTTCTCTATGTGGGTTTTATTGATTATGATGAAAATATTGTGGTTTTATATTTTTTCACTTATCCCTTTAGTCATCAGTCGGTTACTATGCAATCGGCTAGGAGCCGAATCGATGGTCGTCACTTCATTGTTTAAAGACCTATAGATTCAAATTCCGTACTTTTTTGTGGATGGATGATGACTAAAGGATAAGAATTTTCCATGCTATCTATGGACCCCTTAATTATATTTGAGTTCATTGATTCATGGCTGAATGTCTAGTCTTTGCACCTTCTAATAAGAGAGTACCTCTGCGGCTTGATTGATTAAAACTTTGATTTATCTCTCCATTTTTAATTGCTTGAACTTGTGTACATCTCTGAATTATTATTGATAAACTCTGCACTGTGGATAGATATTGAGAAGAGATGTCAACACAGGATTCTCCAAACATTCCTCGCAAACGCTCTAGGTATTCTCAAAAAGGAAGAACAAGAAATCCTTCTTCGACTGAGACTCCGAGTGAGCAACAACAATCTCGTCAGAGGAGATTTTCAAACGAGTCTGTAAATAGATCAACTGCAGAACCTACTCAAGCTAGTGTTATGGATGCATCCTTCTTAGATAGGTTGCACATTGATACTCCTACACCTGAGAATGTAGAGAATACCTCTAGACAAGAGAATATTTCTGGTAAGTTTCTTAAATTTTGTTTATTTTTGTTGATTTTTTTTGTATTTAAATTTATGTGAGGTTAAATATTGAAGTTACTTTCAAATGTGTGTGTAGACAATCAATTTAGAGCAAGGGACAGCAATGAGAGTGGTTTTCACGAAGATTCAAATCTCGGTGCAAGGGGTGAAGGTGGATTTAGGAGGCCGCGTTATCAAGAAACAAAAGATTACACGCCTACATCCACCTATCCTTCAGATGTTGGTGATGAACTTCCCTAGGAAGGGAATACTGAAGCAATGATGCTTAAGAGATGGTTAGGTGTTAAAAAGAGGTTGGAAAATGATTTGTTGTTCTTGGAACTCCCTCAAGAGAGCAAATAAAGTTTTCAAATTGTTTTGCATTCATTAGAAAAATTTATAGATGCATATTAGAAAATGGGGCCAACCACTCACAGTTTTTTCGATCTAATGAGGTGGCGAAAGTCAGAGGTGATGGGTCCTGATAAATGAGAGGCAGTAAAAAATAGAGTTTCAAAAGAAAACGTCATTTCCATGTTCAATTTCAAATAGGGCCCAAAGCGGAAGATGTTGAAGGTGCAATATTTTAAGCACCCTGACATTGCAGGAAATCTGTATAACAGATCTTTGGTGGCATATGGGAAATTGTTGTGGAACGATGAGGTTCCACACTACTTTGCAAGAAATTATTTTGCAGAGTTTTTCTTGCATATGCACCCTGATTATACTAGCCTACCATCCAAATATTATGGGACTGGTAAAGGACGTACATATGATCACAAAGGGGCATATCGAAGTGCGGCAATGTCGAGGCCTCCACAACCTTTACTACCTCACCCAACAAGGGCATTTGTTTCACTTTCAGAGTTTCAAGCTACATTAGAGGTTGGCAAAGAGGAAATGAGTGAAATTGGAGAAAATTTGGAAGCAATTTGTTATGGTGTTGATGTTGGCATGAACTGTCAGTAAGCATAAGAAAATTCTCGGGCCACATTTGTTTATAAAACAGATACAGATTTAGCTACAATGTCAGCAGAAGATGTTTTGGAGTATGCAAAATTTTGCCGGGATGGTTGGAAGAAGGTCACTCAGAATGATGATCCGAACAGTAGATTGGTATGTGTTCTAGTTATGAAAATTTTGACGCATTTTCTGATAGTTTACTTCTAATTCTAGATTTAGATATCATTGTATCTATAGAAATAATCGAGTTGTTATTGCTATTAATTGTAGTTTGGAGATATGTTAAATGAATCTCTAGTAGGTAGAGGACCTGATTTGAAAATTTTAAATTTGGATGGGTTGAATCAGGTATGTGTTTTCTAATAGTCGTTCAATTTCCACTCTTTTGAATAAGTGATCAAAAACATTTATAATTTTGTATAATTGTGAACACATTGAATTCTAGATTTAGTTCTTAGTTGTGTTGTTCACAGATCCCTATTCCATATCCTACTACTTGGGCAGACTTGTCTCAATTCTCATTGGGAGAGGTTGAAGAGGGTGGCAGTTCACAGGTATCATTTAATGTCTTAAAATCATTTAAGTTTAATGTGTTCTAGTCATTTAAATTTATTTTTTCAAAATTTCAAATTTGAAATGTGTTATATAGGTTAATGTGGAGAAGAGAGTACCTGAGAGTATGATTTGGGGGGAGACTGGGATTGACGAGGAAGAACCCAGATTTGGGAAGGATGTGTTCATTCAAGATGATTCATAAATGTATGTTTTTTACTTTTATCAATTTTTTGTTTTCTCAAATTTTTAATTTATCCTTTCCTATTCAATGCTTTGATCAATTGTTTTGAAATATATAGAACCCCTAGATAATTTTATCATTGTCTTAAATGGTGTACATTCAAATTTATTTAAGGTTAGATCATGATGAAGACCTAATTTTGAACTTGAACATTTGAATATTTGAGAACATACTCTATACCACATCAGAAAAGAGAGAGTTTCTAAATTTTCTTCGATTGCATTCCCTTCTTTCTTGTCCAAGAATGACGTAGTATGGAAATTTGTGATTTCTACATACAACAAAGTGAATTCCTTCTTGCTAGGAAATTTTCATTTCCAAACTCTTAACTAAATTGGTTACTAATCACAAAAATCAATATTCAATTAGATTTAAAAATAAGCTCGGACATATTGTATGTGTGAGCTAGCTCACACATAATTTCAAAGAGAATTTCATTATATTTAATATGAATACATCCCATTTAAATGGTTTTTGAAGAATGAATTAATATGCATGTGCAGATTTGTGTTTTCTTTGTACATGCAAGATTATATGAGAACATATATTCCACCGTAGAAACAGGAGATAAGTATTTTTCAGAAGAATGGTTTTTAAAATGGAGATTTGTGAACTTTTTTAGATAAAAAGTTGGTTTTTGGAAGAATGTCTTCATATGGAGATTTATGAGTCCTTTAGTTTGAAAGGGCATTGTGGAATTTGATTATATCACCACTGCAGAAGAAGAGAGAAGTATTTAACTGCTAATGAGATTAGTATTTTATTGCTCTGTAAATATGATCAAATAACATCACCTGGGATGAGAATTTTTGAACAATTGGGGACCTTAACCACAAGGAGAATTTCACCTGAAGGATTTTGGACTTTATCCACACAGAGATAAGTATTTCATTGGAAGAATGACTTAATATGGAGATTTGTGAATTTTCTTCATACAAAGTTCTATATTTATTTTCATAGTATTATCTAACTCTAATTCACAATTTATTTTACTAAGAACACAATAACATCACCTGGGATGAGAATTTCACCTAAAGGATTTGGGACCTTATCCACAAGGACAATTTCACTTAAAGGATTTGGGACTTTATCCACAAGGAGATAAGTATTTCATTGGAAGAATATCTTAATATGGAGATTTGTGAACTTTTTTCATTCACAGTTCTATATTTATTTTCAGATTATTATCTAACTCTAACTCACATTTTTTTTACCAAGAACATAATTTTTTCTCTTTAAATTTTTTTAAAGATAAGATTTACAAATTGTTTAAATCATGTACTCTTAATTGGAGAGTAATTCTATCTTAAATTTGTTTAACTCTGGTTGGGTATGTTATTATTTCTTATTGTTTTATTTAATATTTAGTTACAGTATATGTGCTAATATGTGTTTTTTTTTTTTTTTCAATTGT
>JASDQU010011834.1:58277-68996 GCA_032191745.1 Picea mariana | reverse complement strand
TGTTCTGAAAAATTTCTCCATAGTTGCCTCCGTTGTTCGATTTGTTTTATTTTTGAAAATTTTAACAACAATGTTCAGTGGCTCGGGGCCTTCTCTACGGGCTTCAACCATCTGATCAAAGTTTTTCAACTCAAAAACTTGTAAGAAAAATGAAATGATTTATACAATGGAAAGGTGTAAATGAAGGCCTCTACTGAGGAGGTGAATAGTGTTTCAACATTCTTCCATTCACAGGTCCTCCTGGAAGATGGGTCTCATCACTGTTGTTGAGCATAAAAGCATTATTTCCTCTGAATGCTTGAATCATGTAGGGTCCCTTCCACAGACTGTCAAATTTTCCATGCTTTCCCTTATCTTCATTTCTAGCATCCCACCTCAGAACCAGATCACCTAGCTCAAAGTCATCTTCTTTAGTCTTTTTGTCAAATATCTTTTTGATGCTCTCTTGAACAACTTGAGTTTTGTTGTATACCTCTTCTCTAGACTGGTGCAAATTGATCATCTAGTTTATCCTTCTTTGGGAATTGTTTGGCTCAGCTTGCATCTGTTGCAGTAGTTTCATGATGGGAACCCCTAAAGAGGTAGGAAAAACTGCTTCAGTGACGTAGACCAATTGATATGGAGACATACCAATTGACCTCTTAGTGGTCAGTTTGTCTGCCCACAGTGCAAAAACCAGCTTGTTATGCCATGAATTTTTTTTTTCTTCCAGAGTCTTCTTAATTATGTTCACCAGAGTTTTGTTGGATGACTCAGCCAGCCCATTTCCCTGAGGGTAATATGTTGTGGAGTGTCCCAAACCGATGTGATATTGGTTGCAAAAATCTATGAGCTTCTTAGATCGGAAAGCAGTTGCATTGTCATTTATGATTTTTCTTGGGCAACCAAAATGAGACAATATATTATTTTCTAGAAATTTACTAATAACAGAGTCAGTATCTTGCCTGTTGGGTACAACTTCAATCCATTTTGTGAAATAATCCATGGTAGTGAGAATCCACCTGTGCTGGCCTGAAGAGGGAGGATGTATTTCTCCGATAAAGTATAATCCCCATTACTGGAAAGGAGCTTCGATAGAGATTGGTTTCAGGGGCAAAGGGAGAAGCTTCTTTTTTCCCTCGAACACTTGACATTTATGGCACGAAGTCACTTTTTGGTGTACAGCAGCAAATAGTGTAGGCCAATAAAACCCAGCTCTGAGGATTTTATTGGTTGTGGTCTTCCAACTCAAGTGACCTCCACAGTCTCCTACATGAAAATCCTGTAACATTTTGTCAGCTTCATCTTTTAATAGACAATTCAACAAAATACCTCCAGGATCCTTCCAATAAAGATTGCCTTCTATAATGCATAATTTTAATGCTTTCAATTTTAAAAACCTAGCTTTAGTTTTGGTTAGACCAGGGGGATCTTGTAAGTTATGCAAAACAAATATCAGGTCTGCATACCATGGAGAGTTCAGAAATACCTCTTTCATGCTTGGAGTCGTCTGCTCTCCCTGTTCATCTACTACAGCTAAGAAATTAATATCTAAAGCACGGAAATTAGACTTAGCCATTAACTTTGCTAGACCTTGACCTTTAATCAGTTTAGTAGGCTTAATCTCAATATCATATTCCAGAATAATAGAAATCCATTTTCCTCTTCTGCCATATAGATTGTCCTGCGTTAAAATGTCCCTAACTACTGCATTCGAAACATAAGCAATTGTGTGGGAATGGAGAATATATACTCTAAAATCTTTTATGGATTTTACCAGGGAAAAAGCTTGTTTCTCCATTATTTTATAATTCAAAGAAGCATCTCTTAAGGATTTACTGAAAAAATCTATGGGTTGCTCATAGCCTTCATTGTTTTTCTGTAGTAATACTGTTGCAATGGTATGTTCCGAAGCAAAAGAAAAAAGGTAGAAATATTTGGTGAAATCAAGATTAATCAATACTGGAGCCTGTGTGAGTGCATTTTTAACTTGTTCAAAACACTGCTTGGATTCAGAGTCCCATTTTATTTGTTTGTCCTTTTTTAACATATTGGTGATGTCCCTGAGAAGCTCGGCCAGGTTAGGTATGAACCTTCTCAAAAAGTTTATTTTGCCGATGAAAGATTGTAGCTCTTTGATGTTCCATGGGTGTTCCAGTTTCTGAATGGCTTCTATCCTACTAGGATCTATCTTAATTCCATCCTTAGAGATTATGTGTCCCAACAGTTTACCTTCCTCTAATCCAAAAAGGCTTTTCTTAGGATTCAGAGAAATCCCAAATTTCCTGCATTTCTCAAACACTCGTCTGAGATGTCTTAAGTGCTCTTCATTGGATTGGGAATAAACATTTACGTCATCCAGATAAATAACAATAAATCTACCAAGCTCTTCCACAAAAGCGATATCCATCAATCTTTGGAAAGTGGCCCCAGCGTTCATCAAACCGAAAGGCATCTTCATGTACATGAAAGTACCCCAAGGTGTTGTGAAAGTTGTTTTTTCTTGATCGTTTGGGTGAACAAGAACCTGGTTATAGCCTGAAAAACCATCTAGTAAGGAGATGTGGTTGGATCCAACTACCTTTTGTAATATGTGGTCCATTTTTGGTAGTGGGTAGTTGTCCTTTAGGGAGACCTTATTCAAGTTTCGAAAATCAATGCAAAGCCTGATTTCCCCAGTTTTCTTTCTGGTTGGAACTAGGTTTGAAACCCATTTGGAGAATCGTAAGGGAACTATGATCTTAGCATCATACATTTTTTTGATTTCTTTTTCTATCAGAGGAGGTAACTTGGGATTGATTCTCCTAAGTTTTTGTCTACAAGGTTTTTGGTCTTCTTTTATCAGGATCCTATGTTGTATGATGCTTGTATCATAAGATTTTAAATCTTCATAACCCCAAGCAAACACATCTACATATTCCTTGAAAAGTTCAATGTATTTGAGTTTTTGTTTAGGGGGTAAAGATTTGGAAAGTTTTACCATCTTGGGTTTCTGTTCTGTCCCTATGTTACAGTGTTCAACCTCTTTACCACTGGCTTCAATTTTTGGTTTTTTTAGCTACAATGTTAAAATCAAATAGGTCTTCTAACGAAACTAAACCCCTAGGTAAAACATTACTCTTTAAATGCAAAACATCAAAATCTATTTCATCTTCACCTAATTCTTCTGAATCTATTTTATTTACACTATCATTTCCAAAAATAGATCTATTTACATTTTCATCATCATTTTCTAAGTCTATGTTTGTACACTCGAAATCATTTTTACATTGCAGAAAATCTTCAATTTGATCATCATTACCAAATACCTGCCAGTATCTGATGTTGTCCGGGATATTTGGTCTGCATTTCACCTCCACCGTATATGGGCGAGTGGAATGAAAAGGAATCTTGCAAGTAGTTGCTGACGTAGCCAAACCATCTGCTAAAATATTTTGTCCTCTGGGCATCACCTGCAAGTCAATTTCTGTGAAACATTGAAGAGCATCCAAAACAGCATTCCTATAATCTCTAAGCCTGGGATGTTTTGTTGCATACTCACCTTTAATTTTTTTGATAATTAATTCAGAGTCACCTCTTACCATGATTTGTTTGGCACCAACCTTTTTCAGCAATTTCAGATCGAGCATCAAAGCTTCGTACTCGGCTATGTTGTTGGTGCATTGAAAATTTAGTTTGTAAGAATGGTTCTCTGAATACCTGGATCTGTTATTGTGCAACCAGATTCTTTCCCCAGCTCCCTCTTTTCTTACAGCTCCATCAAAATCCATGCTCCGTAAATCTGCTAGCAATTCTTCAGTTATTACAATCTCCTTCCTTTTTGCTTCAACGATTTCTTGGCCTCCTTTCGGATCGAGTGTGTCCTCTTCCAGCTAAGCAATTTGTTCTTCAACGTCATCGTCATTATACAGGATGAAGGAATCTAGATCAGAGTGTGCAGAGTACAGAGGGTAGTTATGTGGCTTTTCTTGGCTGCTGACCATATACTTCATCAGCGTCTCTCTATACAGTATTATTTGCTGCCTGAATACTGGAATGGTGGCATATGACATATCCAACTGTAAGGTGCCTTTCAACTTAGCCCCCCAAGACCTGGACAACAACATACCATATTTCGGGGGAATGTCTACGACCAAAACATCCATAACCATGCTTTTTGCAGGAATCTGAACTAGAGTGATACATAAATATTTGATCAATCTGATACATTTGACTTTGCCGGAGTCAAAAGAATGCAAATCCTTGTAAGCTCTGGTGACTTCGAGTCCCAGTTTTTCCATTACTGCTTTAGGCATCAGGTTGTGGGAAGCACCTGAATCTAACATCGCATTGTGCAGAATTAGGTCATGTATATTAAGGCTGATGTAAAAAGGAGCAACGGTGCCAATGTCAATTTGACCATCAACTTCAGGGCCAAAAAGGAGTTCAGGTTGATCATCGGTAAGATTCACCATGTCTAAATGGGTCGCTGATCTGACAGTCAAGGATTTTATGCCTATCTCTGGCTCGATGCTTAGTGCTTTGATCACCTACAATCGGTAAGAGTCCTTACTCATCAACTCGAAAAGGGGAATGGGAATCTTCACTTTGGCCAATTCCCCTTCAAGGCTGAAAGTAGTAGATGCTCTTCTTTGGCTCATTAATTCTGATCTGTCCACCATAGTATTCTGGGATGAAGTACTTGGTTGACTGGTTGATGAAACCTTTGTCTGTGTCGATCTTTGCAGAATGGTTGGGTTTCTCTTTGCTGGAGGTTCAACATTGCCTTTCTCAGGGATCTTCTTGGTAGAAGGCTCATAGGTCTTCTTGGTTTCGACTGTTTTCTTCATTTCGGCTACTTTCTTAGGGGGATTTTCATTTATCTTTTTGCTCCGTAGATTATATTTCCTGTGTACCTCAATAATGGAATTTTCAAATGCCTATTGTTCTGTCTCCTCGGCTTCCTCATTTAACTCTGTTTGAGAAAGAAGAAAAAGTTCTTGCTCTTCCTAAGTAAGGAAGATGGCCTCGTCGTCGTGAACGCCCATGAGGTTTATATGCGTGTCATCCAATTCTTCAATTTTCTCCTCACCTTCATCGGCATAATTTTCCTATAGGGGTGGTATGATCTGTTGATCAGGACCCCTCTGTTCTCTTTGATCCCTCAAATCTCTCTGCCTGATTTGAGGAGGATTTCTTCTAAAGTTAGGATTCTGAATTTGTGGAGCAGCTTGGTTCTCTCTGGGAGGATTTCTTTCGGCTATAGTAAGTCTTTCCATCATCCTTTCCATTTCCCTAGTTAAGGAATCCAATTTGGCATCAGAAGAATATGTGGTAGGTTCTTCTTTGATCATAACTCTCTTTGTTGTCCTCTATCGTGACCTTCTGGCTAACAGGTTTGCCTCTACACTCACTGCACTTTTCTGCATGTCCTCCAGAGTAGTAGAATTTATTTCCCTCAACTGGTACGACATATCAGTGTCGAAACCGTCAGGGAATTTTATCAATGCCAAACCTTGTGGGGGTTTGATATCGGCTGGAATTGCATTATACAGATTGTTGAGGCGGGTGCAGTAGTCTTGTACTGTTTCTCCTTGGTTCCTTTTGATGTTTTCATATTCTGACAAGATCTGGAGAGGATTTTTCTTTACCTCCCATCTATCCAGAAAAAATATTTGAAACGCTACAAGGTCGACCACAAAAGCAACACGTAAGCCTTTGTAACATTTTTTAACATCTCCAGTCAGACTCTACACAAATAATCTCATTTGAACGTCAGTTTCATTTACTTCCTGTAAGTCAAAATATTCATTCATTTTATCGACGTGTTGTTGTGCATTCAAAGGCCCAGTACCATCAAACTGTGGAAGTCTTGTTTGATAGTCCTGGGGCATTGCATGTGGAGGTGTGACCAACACCAAAGGAGCATATCTGGCCACCATGATAGGTGGAGGAGGTGGAACAACAACCTGGATGAGGGGTGGGAGGTGACAGAAGATGAGGAGGATGAAGGACTGGCAAGCACATAGTGAGCAGGTTAAGGTTTTACAGAAGCTGCAGCAATAGATATGGCAGAAAGTTCGACCGACTGTTGGTAATGGGCTTGGTATAAGGCTTGATCAAGATTCGCTACCAAAATTTCTAGCTTGTCAAATTCTTCAAGAATTTTTTATCAAGGTCTGCCCTAGGAGATAATATTTCAGGGGTCCGGGGTTGCAGGATAGTTTGATCTAAAATGGTTTCGGTCACAAAGCTATCAGATTTCGTTCTAAACAGGCTTTGTTCAAAAGTGGTGTCAAAGTTGAGATCCTCAAGGGAAACAAGTTTCTCTAGAAGAGAAGGGGACCTGTGAAGGGGACTATGACTCTCTGATCCTTCTGTAATGGTCTTCTTTCTGAGTATCTGTTCTAGATTATCTGTTACTACTGCAGGTTCAGGGTCTGGGTGAGATCAAGTAAAAACTCGTTTAGGAGCCAGATTTTTAAATTTTTATATCTTTTTTATTTTTATGAATCCAAATTACTATGTACAAACTTTAACAACCTCTGAACATTGTTTGTTTTTCAGATTTATGATTAGTTCATAAATAAAGTTTTCTTTTAGGGGAAAAGAAAATATGGGATTTGAAATTTTTTTCATCCCCAATGGAGTCGCCACTATGTTAACACTCTGTAAATTCCCATAGGTTGTTAGGGTAGAAGAAATTTATAAGAGGTAACTTTATCCAACCACTTCGAAACTAGAATCTAGCCCTACCAACTTCAGAGAGGGATCTCTCTGTATGATTTAGATATGTTTTTTACTTTTGAGATATTAGGCTAGTTAAATAAAATAAGATTGAAACGATTTGTTTTGTTTTTATAAAATTGGCTGAAAAAGGCTTTACACATCCATTGGGCTATGGGGTATGTTTTATAATGGTAGAAATCTAGACATAAACAAAGATTCTTCTCACAGGGAAAGATAATGCATTCGTTGGATTCTTTAGCAATAAAGTGATGGTTTAGCAGAAGAGATGAGAATATCAATTAAAGTAAAAGAGAATTTAATAATTCCTTTACAGTAATATCAGAAGACAAACATTAAGATCTTTTAAAGTCGGAAACAGGGTATACAAAGATAAATCCTGCAACATGCGCTACTTTTAAAAGATTAGATTAGAAAAAAAATATGATAATTGAGATAGAGAAACATTCAACATAGAAAGATAAATATCACCAACGAACAACGCACGAGAATCATGTGAAACGTCCCTTTGTATTACTGGAAGATCTCTTGATAACAATTACAGTCTTGATAGCTTACAAGGCGTAAAGATCAACCCTCTGTACTTCAAAGTTTGAAGTATTTATAGTCAAAATTACTTACGATCATGTCATTAAAGATCAGGACATGGAAAATCTAATTTTAGCTAACTAACTTAACAAGGTACAAAAATTTCGGAACCGTTTGATGATGTGTTGAAACTTCATGTTGTTTTCTGGGGTAGGTCATTGGTAATTTCTTTGCACGTTCTCGACTGACTGGATAGATGACAAGGCTTCGACACCTCATCATCTACTCGATCAAATTGCATAACTCTTCCCACCGAAGATGAATAGGAATGTTGACTTTGAGAAGTCTTCGGTATATTTCATCCATCTTTGTATACTTGGAAAAAGTTAGTTTGACGATGAAAATATACCGAATCTCATGTTGAATGCTGATGTCCAGCTGCAAAGTTTCTAAGAATGCCTTGCCTATTATGCTGCCCTGGATTCCTGAAAATTTAGAACTGTCTTTGGCCACTGTGGCCAGTCTGTGTTTATAATCGGGCAAAGTCATTAACTTGTCGTTTATAACTCTTAAACCATGAAGGCCTTTCTTTTGAAGAGCTTCAATCTTGCTAAAAAATATCTGCACTCCTATGTCCATGGTTTGGACCTTTTCCTCTAGTTGTAGCATCGGTCCTCTTTTGGTCAGGACCCTCTTGACCTCGAGGATGGTTTCTGTCATATCTTCAATTTTCAATTCCTCTAGCTCCTCTCTGGTTTTTGAATTCAATAATTTGATGATCTCATTGGCTTATGTGGGAATCTCTCCCAGTTCTCCCCTTATCTTTTCAATAGCCTGCTTACTTCTCTGCACTAGATCGTTTTGCTCGAACATGATTTTCACCATAGGCCATATCTCATTTATGGATTTGGAGATATCCATCCAGATATTTTCTTTGGCCTCAGCTAGTGTTTTGCCTACCACTATTTTCTTTTGAAGCTGTTGCAACTCCTGTTTGAGCTTGTCTGATGTTGGTTTCTCCATGGAGTAACTGGTCTGATAAGATGACTTGAGTTCTTGAAGGTTCTCAACACCTCTTTTAGGCCTATTGATCTCTCTCTCCTACAAATTCATCTCCTCCATGGACTTTGCCAGTTCTACAGTCTTCTCTAGGGCTATCAGTGGATTTGCTGAAGGAATTTTTGCTGCATATACTATGCTTACTCCTGTGAGCGGAATTGTGCTCAGTGGAATGACTTCTATGGGCTTTGATTGTTCCTTCTCTTTCAATAGTTTTTCCAATTTAGCTTCCATCTCCTTTAATTGTGCATTCTGCTCCATGATCAGCTTGAGAATATCATCCTTTTCCCCTTCTATATCAGTTATCTCCTTTGCCTATGCATCTTCTGTTGGTGGCAGTTTCAACTGTTTCCTCAAAGATTCTATATCAGCATTTTTCTTTTTAATCATCTCCTCGAAGGCTTTCACATTCGAGGGATCATATCCGATCTTGAGGACCAATTCCTCCAACATCTTAATTCTATTATCCTTTGCAAAGGATGATATCTTTTCTAACTCCAGCTACGTCTGGACATTGTTCAAAGAGACCTGTAACTTAGCAGCAGTAGTAGAGGCATTTTCCAAGGTAGAGAATACCATCTCCCATGTTTGTCTGTGAAGATCCATTTGATCAGCAGGATGCACATCTCTGCTATGAAACTAAAAGTTGCCTTTTTGTAATCAGTGATTACCTTCGGGTCGGGAACCTGTGCTTGAAGAAAAGCCATGTGCATTCTACCTTTCTCTATGTCGAATGAAAACAACAATCTGTGTTGTCTCGTTGTTGTCTGTTTGCAAAATTGTGCAAAAGTGTTGGTAGTCAACGTCTGATTCCTTTTCTTGATCAGATCATACTTATCAAAGATACTCAGCTTGGGTCCTCCTTTACTTGGCTGTTTGACTCTTGATGTATCTATCGGCTTATTGGGTAGAACAGTACACACAATCTTCTTGCCTCTTGTTATAAGAATTGATTGATCTTCTTTCGAAGTTGTAGTGGACTGGGCTTCCTTTTCACCTGTCGTGTGATTTCCATGACCAGATTTTAATCTCTTGGTATGTAACTAAAAATATTCAGCTGAGAATTCAGTGACAGAAGGTGAAGTGTCCTTCCTGGGCCTTTTCTCCTTCGGAACCTACGATGTAGTTGTTTGTGAGACAACAACCGAAGGATCCTGCTGTTCTATATCCACCAGGGTATTCGGCTCCCATTCTGTTTGATTGGAAAACCTTTCTATTTCATGCTTGGATGCATGTACATATGGAACGTTCTTATTTTTTACCCTCATCTCTGAAATTATCCTGCACGGATCGTACTGCCACAGGAAACTTGTATGAAACTTCATTTCCTTCAAAATCTTGTCTGCTTTCTCCCCGGCTCTTCGGCTGTTGCAGATAAAAGACCCTATTTTCCCTTTGATCCTAAGCTGTTGTTTCTTCTTCAGTGACACAAAATGCATGTCATCTAAATTAACTATTTGTCTAATGTACTCCAAGGAAAATATTCTCATGGGAAAATACTTGGGTAATTTGTATGGAGCCAATTCACTTCCGTATACTCTGATTTCAGTTTGGTTTTGGTAAAGATACCAATCACCAGTCTTTGTAAGGTCTGAGAGATGCAATATTCTTTGAACCTCCTCATTGATTCTTGGTTCAGGTCTGCCACTAAGCGTGCTAACCACTCGATGGTAGAACTGCTTGATGAACTATTTGAAACTGAATTCTGTAGAATTTTGTCTAAGCAGCGAAGTCCACGTTGTTACCGCATGTGGCCTCCCATCCTTTTCTATCTTTTGCATTGAAAAGGAGAATTTGTCTGCTTGAAAGAAAATGAACATATAAGCCTGTATTGAGGAATACCGGAACATGTCTTCCGTGGTGAAATTTGAGAATTGTTCATGAATGTTATCCGCCAGGAATGTGTTGTAGTCAAACTAAGTGGTGGGTCTCTCATCTGTGGAGAAAATGGATAGGAAACCCAATATGGTTTCATCCACCCATTGATCCGAAAAATAACCAAGCAGGGCGCAGAGTGACGAGATGACTTGGTCTTCCTTTACTGAGAACAAGGAGGAAGGATACGGGGGATTTGTTGTGGGAATTGGGGCATCCCGTGGGAGAAAAAACTCGAAAATCTAAGCTCTTTGGGGGAAAGAAAGTTTCTGGTATAGTTTTGTGATGACTTCAAGATTGAAAGGTGAGGCATATTTGGCTTGGGATATCTGCATCATATGGTCGATGGCTTCAGGTGTGATGAAGAAAATATTTTCTACTGATGAAGACACTATAGCTCTTTGGTCGGGGATGTAATGGGCCTAGCATTTGAGGGAGAATTCGAGGAAATGGTGAACCTGGGGGAAAAGATACAGGGGAAGGCTTGACTCCCAGAGCCCAATTTCATCACTCTGGTCCAAGAAAACATCTTTTATCCATGACTGTAAATCT
>JASDQU010011834.1:36593-56502 GCA_032191745.1 Picea mariana | reverse complement strand
ATTCCCCTACTCAATTTCAGATGAAAACATACAAATCATTAAAATACTAGAGATAGAGTATACAAGATAGATTTTGTTCTATTGAATTTCTCTTAATGATTAGAATTTGAAATACATAAATGATCACAAAGAAAAAACATTAACAAAAAGAGAGAGACATCACCAATAATCTAACACAAGAATCTTGTGAATAGTCTTGTTTTATTATTGGCCGATCCTTTGAAGAATTACACAATATCTCTTGGGTGCCAAAAATCAACCCTCAATACTTCAAAGGAAGAAGTATTTATACAATAATTTATATCAAATCATGTCATAAATGACTAGGATATTATGGAGAAAAAATCTAACTAACTAGATCTCAAATTACAAAATATAGGAATTTTGTTGATCTATTCGAATCCTTGGTGTTGATTCTGTGGAAAGTAGTTGATGACTCATATCTTTGACTTGGATGACTGCTTCTTGCTGACTCAAACCTCAAAATTACCTTTACTCAAGTAAAGAACATAAATCTTCCCATCTCTTTTTACTAGGGATGGAAACGTTGAGTAACTTTCTGTATATCTCGTCCATCTCAGTATACTTGGCAAAAGTGGGCTTTGTGATGAAAATATGTTTGATCTCATGTTGGATACTTAGGTCCAACTATAATGTCTCTAGGAAATCTTTTCCAATGATGCTTCCCTGTATGCCTACAAACTTGGAACCATCCTTTGCCACTGCACTAATCTTTTTCTTATAGTCTGACAAAGTGATTATCTTGTCATTGAGTACTAGCAGTCCAGGGAGACCCTTCTTATGTAGTACCTCAATTTTACTGAAAAATCTTTGAACTCCAATGTCCATCACTTGAGCCTTCTCCTCTAGCTAGAACATCAATCCTTTCTTGTTCAAGACCTTCTTGACCTCAAGGATGGTCTTTATCCTGCCTTCAATCTCCATTGCCTCCAACTCTTGCTTGTTTTTGGAGTTTAGGAATTTGATGAGTTCAATGGCCTCTGCAGGTCTTTCTCCTAGCTCTTCTCTTATTTTGACGATTGCTTCTCTGTCCTTCTGCACCAATTCATGTTGTTCAAAGATAATCTGAATGAATAGCCAAATTTCTGCCATTGACTTGTTGATATCCACCTAGATGTTTTCTTTAGCCTCAGATAAAGTCTTTGCCATGAAAATCTCTTTCTGTAGTTGTTGTAGTTGCTAACTAAGTCTTTGAGACCTATGCATCTCTGCATGGTAACTGGACTGGAACATAGACTTCAATTCTTGGAGGTTTTTTACTTCTTCTTGCAGCTTTCTGATCTCCTCCCCTTGAAGGGACATGTCTTCCATAGACTTCAGAAGTTTCTCAGATGCATCTGGAACTTGCATTGGGATGGTTGATGGAATCTCTATTGTTATAATTGCTTTTGTTGTCCTAACTCCTATCAGAGTGATTGTCTCCAGTGGGATGATGGCCATTTGTACACTTTGTTCTTTCTCCTCTATCAATTTGTCCATATCTGCCTCCATCTCTCTTATTTGTGCATTATGTTCCATGATCAACTTCAACATCTCCTCTTTTTTGCCTTCAGTTTCAGCCACCTCCTTTGCTTGTGAATATTCAGTGGATGGAAGCTTCGATTGCTTTCTCAAGGATGTTGTATCAACATTCTTCCTCTTCAATAATTCTTCAGCTTCCTTGACATTTGATGGATCATATCCAATATTTAGCACCAACTCTTCATGTGATTTGATCTTATTGTCCTTGGCCAAAGAGGAGATTTTCTCCAGCTTCAATTGGGACTGGATGTTATTCAGAGACACATGCAATTTTGAAGCAGTGAATGATATGTTGGTCAAGGTGGAGAAAATCATCTCTCCTATTTTCCTGTGCATGTCCATTTGGTCCTCTAGATGGACCTCCTTCACATCAAACTCAAAAGAAGTTTTCTTTTAATCAACAATTGTCTTGGGATGAGGAACTTGTCCTTGATAAAAAAATGCATCGTTTCCTCTGTAGGCATGTATTCTGAACGGGCCTTTCCATAGATTCTCAAATTTTCCATGTTTTCCCTTTTATTCATTCCTTGAGTCCCATTTTAGTACTTTTTCTCCTATCTGGAAGTCATCAGACTTTGTCCTTCTGTCATAGATTTTTTTTTATGTTTTCCTGTATCACCTGAGTTTGGTTATAGACCTCTTTTCTGAACTGCTACAGCTGTATAGTTTGATTGATTCTTCTTTGGATGTCATTGGGTTCAACCTGTACTTCTTGCAATAATTTCATGACAGGAACACCTAAAGAAGTAGGAAAGACAACATCCATTCCATACACCAAGTGATATGGAGACATACCAATTGACCTTTTGTAGAAAGTATGTCTGCCCATAGTGCATGTACAAACTTATTGTGCCATAATTTTTTTTTGTCCTGCAACAAATTCTTGATAATGTTGACCAAACTCTTATTTGAAGACTCTGCTAATCCATTGCCCTGAGGGTAATAGGATGTAGAGTGTCCTAATGTGATGTGGTATTTGTTGCAAAATTCTATCATATTTTTTTATTTGAATGTTGTTGCGTTGTCAGTGATAATTTTCTCGGGGCATCCAAATCTAGAAAGAATGTTAGTTTCCAAAAATTTGATGATCACAACATCAATGGCTTGCCTGGTGGGTACAACTTAAATCCACTTGGTGAAATAATCAATGGCTGTGAGAATCCACTTGTGCTGGCCTGATGAAGGTGGGTGAATTTCTCCAATGAAATCCAAACCCCATTGTTGAAATGGAGCCTCAACTAAAATTGGCTTCAAAGGTAAAGGCATAAGTTTCCTTTTGCCTTCAAAGATCTGACATTTATGACAGGAGGTCACTTTTTTTTGGACATCTACAAACAAAGTTGGCCAGTAAAAACCAGCTCTAATAATTTTATTGGCAGTGGTATTCCAATTCAAATGTCCACCACAGTCTCCTTCATGGAATTTCTGCAAAGCTTTATTAGCTTCATCCTTCAACAAACAATTTAGTAGAATCCCTCCAGATTCTTTCCAATATATATTACCATTTAAAATACAATACTTCATAGCTTTGAGTTTCGAAAATGTAGTTTTAGTTTTAGTTAAACCAGGAGGAGATTGTAGATAATGTAAATAAAAAATAAGGTCTGCATACCAGGGAGAGTTTGAGAAAACCTCTTTAACTTGGGGAGTCGCCTGATCTTCGTGTTCATCAACTGCAACTAGAAAATTAATATCCAAAGCAATAAAGTTTGACTCAACAATCAGTTTGGCTAATCCTTGACTCTTGATGAGCTTGGTTGGTTTGATCTCAATATCATACTCAAGGATCACAACAATCCATTTACCCCTTCTTCCATCTGGATTGTCTTGGGTCATAATATCTTTCACCACAACATTAGAGACATAAGCAATAATATGTGAGTGGAGAATATATACTCTGAAATATTTAATTTCTTTCACCAAAGCAAAAGCTTGTTTCTCCATGATCTTATAATTCAATGCAACATCTCTCAGGGATTTACTGAAGAATGATATAGGTTTTTCATGGCCTTCATTATCTTCTGCAAAAGGACTATTGCAATGGTATGCTCAGAGGCAAAAGAAAATAGGAGGAAATCTTTGGTATAATCAGGACTGATAAGTACAGGGGCTTGTGTCAAGGGATGTTTCACCTGATCAAAGGAATGTTTTGCTTCTATAGTCAATTTTATTTTTGTATCTTTTTTTAGCATATTTGTTATGTTTCTGAGGAGTTCTGTCGGGTTTGGGATCAATCTTCTTAGAAAGTTTATTTTTTCTATGAAAGACTGCAACTCTTTGATGTTTCTTGGATGGTCTATTTTCTGAATGGCTTCAATTCTTCTAGGATCTATTTTGATTCCATATTTAGATATGATGTGTCCTAACAATTTACCTTCCTCTAAACCAAACAAATTTTTCTTTGGATTTAGTGAGATTCCAAATCTTCTGCATTTTTCAAAAAAAATTCTAAGGCGGAGTAAATGCTCTTCATCTATTTTTGAAAAAACAATTATGTCATCCAAGTATATGACAATGAATTTTCCAAGTTCATCCATAAAAACAATGTCCATTTCTCTCTAAAATGTGGCCCCAACATTCATTAAACCAAAGACATTTTCACATACATGAAAGTCCCCCAAGGTGTAGTGAACGCGGTTTACTCTTGATCGTCAGGGTGGACTAACACTTGGTTATAGCCAGAAAAACCATCTAACAATGAAATTCTACTAGATCCAACTACCTTCTACAAAATATGGTCCATTTTGGGCAAGAGATAATTGTCCTTAAGAGAGAATTTATTAAGGTTTCTGAAATCAATACAGAGTTTGATTTCTCCACTCTTTTTTCTGGTAGGAACTAAATTGGACACCCATTTTGAGAACCTTAATGGGACAATGATTTTAGCATCATACATTTTCTTTATTTCCTTTTCAATTAGAGGGATCAAATTGGGGTTAATTCTCCTAAGTTTTTTTTTGAAAGGATTATGGTCTTCTTTTATGAGAATTTTGTGTTGTATAATGCTAGTATCATAGGATTTCAAATCTTCATAGCTCCATGCAAAATCATCTACAAATTATTTGAACAATTCTATATATTTCTGTTTTTTAGCAGGAGGTAGAGATTTGGACAATTTAATCATTTTTGGTTCCTTATCAGTCCCTATATACAATCCTCAACATATTTTCTAGTAGGTTCAATTTTTGGTTTTTAGCTACATCATCGAAATCAATTCTTCCAATAGGACTAACCCTATAGGCAGAATGTTATCCTTTAATTGCAAAAAATCTGAATTTTATTCCTTTTCATTTATTTCTTCTAAATCTATTTTATTTACACTTTCCTTATCACTATGTACATCAATATTTGCACATTCAAATTCATTTTTGAATTGCAGAAAATCATCAATCTATTCATGATTATCAAAAACTTGCCAATACCCGATATTGTCTGGGACAACATGTCTACATTTTACCTCAACTGTGTACTGGCGATTAGGATGAAATGGTATTTTACAAGTGGTTGTTGAAGTAGCCAGTCCATCATCAAGTATGTTTTGGCCTCTAGGAATCACCTGCAAATCATATTCATTAAAACATTGCAAGAAATCAAGAACAACATTTCTATATGCCCTCAGTCTTGGGTGTTTGGCAGAATACTCACCTTTGACCTGTTTTATTATGAGTTCAGAATCACCTCTTACTGAGATTCTCTTGGCACCAAGTTTTTTTAACAATTTTAGACCTAGCATTAATGCTTCATACTCGACTATATTGTTGGTGCACTGAAAATTCAGCTTGTAGGAATGGCTCTTTGTATATCTTGCTTTTGGATTTGAAACCCACACTCCAGCTCCAGATTCTTCTTTACTGACAACACCATCAAAGTCTAAACTTCACAGTGGTTCATTTGATTCATCCGATTGTACCATCATTGTTTCCTCTTCTTCAGGGATTGCTTTGCTTTCATCCAAGTTACATACATCATCCTCCAATTGTGGAATTTGACTTTCCATGTCTCCATCATTATATAAGATGAAAGAATCAAGATCAGAATGAACAGAGTATAGGGGGTAGTTATGTGGTTTTTCTTGACTACTGACCATGTATTTCATCAGAGTCTCCTTGTATAATCTTCTCTGCTGGCCAAATAATGGGATGGTGGCATAAGACATGTCCAGTTGTAGGGTACCCTGTAATTTGCCCCCCCATGACCAAGATAACAACATGCCATACTTTGGAGGTATGTCTCCAGCAACAATGTCCATAACCATGATTTTCGCTGGGATTTGTGCCAAATTAATACACAAATCTTTAATCAGACCTAACCTTACTTGAATCAAAGGAGTATAAATACTTATAAGGATTGGTGATATCAAGTCCTAATTTCTCCATTACAGCCTTAGGCATAAGGTTGTGAGAAGCACCTGAATCTAGCATAGCATTATGCAAAGTCTTATCATGAATATTTAAGATTATGTAAAAAGGAGGAACATAACCACTGTCAGCTTTTCCCTCAACCTCAGGACCAAACAACAACTCTAATTGATCATCAACAATGTTCATTGTGTTTGTACCCACTCCTGGTTCTATGTTCAGGGCTTTGATCACTTATGATCTGTAAGCATTTTTGTTCATTAATTCTGTTAGAGGAATGGATATTTTAAGTTTGGCCAACTCACTTTACAGGCTGAATGAGGCTAGAGATTTATTCTAATTAGGGGGATCTGTCTTCTCAACTACATTCTTCTGTGAAGTGTCCTTGGGTTGACTGGTGGAGGGAATGTCAGTTTGAGCAATTTTTAATACAGAGTCAGATACTCTTTTTGTTTGGGCTTCTGAACTTTTCTTTGGAGGGTTATCAAGAACTTTCTTGATAGGTGCATCTGTTGTATTCTTAGAGTCAGAAGCTTTCTTGGTTGGGTTATCATTAGAATTATTACTTCTCAAATTATACTGCCTATGCACTTCCATTATAGCGTTTTCAAAATCTTTCTGTTCAGATTCTTCTTCATCCACTTCAGTCCGTGAAAGAAGAAATAGATCATGTTCTTATTGAGTAAGAAATATAGAATCATTATAATTTAGTTCCATAAGATTTATGTGAACATCATCAAGTCCTTCAATCATTTCTTTCTCATCATCAACATAGTTTTCCTGAAAATGTGGCCTAATCTATTGATCAGGGCCTCTTTGTTCTCTTTGTTCCCTAGGTTCTCTTTATCTGATTTGGGGAGGATTTCTCCTGAAATTGGGATTTCTGATCTGAGGAGCAGGTTGATTTTTTTTTTATGGGTTCCTATCAGTGATTTATAATCTCTCCATCATTCCTTCCATAGTTCTAACCAAAGAATCTATTTTAGCATCAACATTGGAAGTGGAGGGTTCTTCCTTGATTGTTACTCTCCTTTTTGTTCTTTGCCTAGCTCTCCTAGCTAATAGATTTACCTCAACACTCACAACACATTTTTGCATGTCTTCTAAAGTTGCAGGATTTCTCTCTCTCAATTGGTAGGACATGTTAGCATCAAAACCATCTGGGAACTTGATCAAATATATAAGCCTTGAGGAGGTTTAATATTAGTTGGAATTGCATTATAGATATTGTTGAAGCAAGTGCAATAGTCTTGTACACTTTCCCCTTGGTTTCTTCTGATACTTTCATATTCAGATAAAATTTGGAGTGAATTTTTATTTACTTCCCATTTATTGAGAAAAGACTGATGAAAGGAAGCAATATCAACAATGCTAGCAGCTGGTAAGACTTTGAACCATTTCTTAACATCAACAGTTAAACTTTGTGCAAAGAGTCTCATTTGGACATCTACCTCATCTACTTCATATAAATCAAAGAAGTCATTCATTTTGTCCACATGTTGTTGTGCATTCAGGCTTCCAGTGCCATCAAACTAAGGAATCCTAGTTTGATCATCCTGGGGCATATTGTGTAAGGGAGTAGCCAAAACAAGGGGATCATATCTTGCTGCCATGATTGGTGGAGGAAGTTGGTTAGCAGGAACTCCTGTATTAGGTTAGATTTTAACCTGTATGACCGTTGGAGACGTGATAGAAGATGTGGAAGAAGTAGGACTGGGAGATATAGGATGAGTTATTTGAGGATGAATAGAAGTTGTATAGATGGAAAGGGAAGAAAGTTCAACAAACTGTTGAAAGTAAGATTTATTCAAAACTTGATCAAAGTCTGATGCTAGATCTTGTAGTTTCTCAAAATCTTGAAGGATTTGTTGATCTAGATCTACTCCAGGAGAGTGTCTTTTAGGGGTTCTAGATTGGAGGATAGCTTGATCTAAAACTGTTTCATCCACAAAGTTGTCAGATCTGGTTCTAAAAAGGCTATGCTCAAAAGGTAGATCAAACTAAATGTCTTGGATTGTGAGAAACTTCTCTAGAAGAGAGGTGGCCCTAGGAAGAGGACTACTACTCCCTTGACTTTCTTCTGTGTTTCTTTTTCTAATTATTTTTTTTGGATTATCTACTACTTTTACAAGTTCTAGATCAGGATGAGATCTGATATGAATTCTTTTTGGATCCTGAACTTAAATTTTTAGAAACCTAACTAAATATTTACAAATTTTAACAACCTCTGAACATTTATCTCTTGAAAGTTAGATCTTTGATTGTTCATAAATAAAGTTTTCTTATCTAGGGAAAACAATTCATAAAGTCAGAAAATTAGTTCAGTTCTCTAGTATGGTCGCCACTATGTTAGAACTTTGTAATTCATAGAGGTTGTCGAAGGGTAGAAGAAATTGATAGAGGTAACTTATCAAAACCACTTTTGAATTTGGGATCTAGCCCTGCTAGCTTCAGAGAGGGATCTCTCTGTAAGATTTAGATTTGTTGAAGTTTTTAGATATTAGGCTAGTTATAATAGTCTGAATTTTTTTGTTTGTTTGCAATAGGTTGGCTGAAAGGATGCATTAATTTTCCATTGGGCTATGGGGTATGTTTTAAAGATGAGGATCAGATTCAGATTTTTATGAGGTTTCTTCACAGGGCAGGGTAGTAAAATTGTTGGATCTATTGAGTTTAAATGAGATGGATAAGATAGAAAAGATGAGAAATTCCACCAAGCAAAGGAGCAATCAAGAATTCCCCTACTCAATTTCAGATGAAAACATATAGATCATTAAGAGACCAGAGACAGAGTATAAAAGATAAATTATGTTCTATTGACTTTCTCTTAATGATTAGAATTTGAAATACATAAATGATCACAAAGAATGATAAAACATTAACAAAAAGAGAGAGAGATCAGCAACAATCTGACACAAGAGTCCTGTGAATAGTCCTATTTTATTATTGGTCGATCCTTTGAATAATTACACAATATCTCTTGGGTGCCAAAAATCAACCCTCAATACTTCGAAGGAAGAAGTATTTATACAATAATTTATATCAGATACTGTCATAAATGACTAGGATATTATGGAGAAAAAATCTAACTAACTAGATCTCAAATTACAAAATATAGGAATTTTGTTGATCTATTCGGATCCTTGGTGCCGATTCTGTGGAAAGTAGTTGATGACTCATATCTTTGACTTGGTTGACTGCTTCTTGCTGACTCAAACCTCAAAATTACCTTTACTCAAGTAAAGAACATAAATCTTCCCATCTCTTTTTACTAGGGATGGAAACGTTGAGTAACTTTCTGTATATCTCGTCCATCTCAGTATACTTGGAAAAATTGGGATTTGTGGTGAAAATATGTTTTATCTCATGCTGGATACTCAGGTCCAACTGTAATGTCTCTAGGAAATACTTGCCAGTAATGCTTCCCTATATGTCTGCAAACTTGGAACCATCCTTTGCCACTACACTGATCTTCTACTTGTAATCTGACATAGTGATTAGCTTGTCATTGAGTACTAGTAGTCCAGGGAGACCCTTCTTGTGTAGTACCTCAATTTTACTGGAAAAAAAATTGAACTCCAATGTCCATCACTTGGGCCTTCTCCTCTAGCTACAACATCAATCCTTTCTTGGTCAGGACCTTCTTGACCTCAAGGATGGTCTCTGTTCTATCTTCAATCTCCATTGCCTCCAACTCCTTCTTTTTTTTGGAGTTTAGGAATTTGATGAGTTCAATGGCCTCTGTAGGTCTTTCTCCTAGCTCTTCTCTTATTTTCCAAATTTCTTCTTTGGTCTTTTGCACCAATTCATGTTTTTCAAAGATAATCTGAATGAATGGCCATATTTTTTCCATGGACTTGTTGATATCCACCCAGATGTTTTCTTTAGCCTCAGATAAAGTCGTTTCCATGAAAGTCTCTTTTTGTAGCTATTGTAGGCTTTGACTAAGTCTCTGAGACTTATGCATCTCTACATGGTAACTGAACTGGAACATAGACTTCAGTTCTTGTAGGTTTTTTACTTCTTCTTGCAGCTTTTTGATCTCCTCCCCTTGAAGGGACATGTCTTCCATAGACTTCGCAAGCCTCTCAGATGCATATGGAACTTGCACTGGGATGGATGATGGAATATATATTTTTGTAGATGCTTCTCCTATCCTAACTCATGTACGAGGGACTGCCTCCATTGGGATGATGGCCATCTGTACACTCTATTCTTTCTCCTTTATCAATTTGTCCATATCTGCCTCCATCTCTCTTATTTGTGCATTATGTTCTATGATCAACTTTAGCATCTCCTCTTTGTGGCCTTTAGTTTCAACCACCTCCTTTGCTTGTGAATCTTCAGTGGCTGGAAGCTTCAGTTGCTTTCTCAAGGATGCTATATCATCATTCTTCTTCTTCAATAATTCTTCAGCTGCCTTGAAATTCAATGGATCATATCCAATATTTAACACCAAATCTTCAAGTGATTTGATCTTATTATCCTTGGCCAAAGAGGATATTTTCTCCAGCTTCAATTGAGACTCGATGTTATTCAAAGACACTTGCAATTTTTACGTAGTCAATGATTTTTTTTTCCTCGGAAAAAAGCGTAATTTTATTCATCCAGAGAGAACCAAATTACATTATGTAGGTGCATATATCACCACCCAAGCATGGGTATAATTATCCCAAGGGGAAAAATAATTGGCTGATATGCCAAAAAGTAAAAAGTACAAAGAATGAACTGGGTAATAAACCCCAACTGGGCTGGAAAAAAACCCCATACAAGAGAGCTCAAAACAGTAAGGACCCATATATGCAGACCCAAACAAACCCAAGTGACTGGAAGGAACAGATCAGAGAGGTATGTAATCATCATAACAACAATCCCAGAATACAACAATCATTGATGGACACCTCAATCAGCATGAGACCAAAAACTACACGCCCTCTCAATAGGACCTCAAAGTGCCATATGGACAAGAAAAACACTGCACGCCCAAGACAGGACCTCTAAGATTTGGCACAAACCATGATATATGGAGGAGAGGATACAACGATAGCCACCAATAGAAGTTGGATCTAAGCATACATCAAACCTTGAACAACCAAAGTAACCCAAGAGATGAACCACAAACCAGAAGCTGAAAAATATGGATGAAAACACACCAGGATCCAACCCTAGATTCGCACCCATGGAGGAAGAACCGCCATCCTTACTACGATCTAGAGTCGTCGGCTTCACCTCGTAACATCATATCTGGGAAAAATAAACCCCGGCAGTGCCCCAAATATGCACCCAACAACAAACTACCTCCCGGAGTGGAAGAAACAACCACTGCAATCGTAAAATCACCCGATAAAGGGTCAGATCCAGGCAAATAACACCTTTTGAGATGGAGTAAGTTCCAGGAAGAAGATGCAGCACACACGAAGAGCGGCTGCAAGAGCTGTTGTCTGCCACCAACCACTAGAGAGAGCCTGAACCTTACATGAGGGGGAGACGTTGAGGAGGAAGGATCTGCCTCGCATCATATATCGAGAAGAAAGGCCTTGAAGAATGAGAGAAGCACCATAGAAAATGTGACTATAGAGCGGGAGATGCCACAGGATAATCTGCACTGACCACAGGGGAGAAACAAACGGGGGGTCTGTGGCCAAGGAAACCCTAGCCGCAAATCTTGATCATCCTTCTCCTACTCTTTGAAGCAGTCAATGATCAAGGTGGAGAAAATTGTCTCCCTTGTTTGCATGTGCATGTCCATTTGGTCCATTGGATGGACCTCCTTCACATCAAACTCAAAAGAAGTTTTCTTGTAATCAACAAATGTATTGGGATGAGTAACTTGTTCTTGCGGGAATTCCATCTGCATTCTTCCTTTCTCTGTTTCAAATGCCGATAGTAGTTTATGTTGAGCAGTGGAGGTCTGTTTCTAGAACTGAGCATATGTGTTGTTGTTTAGGAGTTCATTCCTCTGCTTGATCTGTTTGTACTTTTCAAATATATTTGACCCTGTTGGCTCATGAGAGGATTTGACTGATAGAGTAGTGTATGTTTGTTTTTTAGATGAAGATGTGGACACTAGAAACTGACTGCCTGAAAAGGTTGAGGAATGTGGTCCCTCCATGACTATGGTGGACTGCATTTCTCCTTCTTTGAGCAGGTCTGGTGTGTGACTAGTTTTAACCCTCTTTCTATAGACTTGCAAGTCTTCAACTGACATTTCTGTGACTGAATGGGAAACCTATTTCCTTTCTCTCTTTTCTATTTTTACTTGAGGTGTGTTGGTCTGTGAAGCAGTGACAGGGGGAGGTTGTTCTTCTGTGTCCAACAATGTATTTTCTTGTCAATCTATCTGATTCATATACTTTTCCACCTTTGGCTTATGTATATGAGCATAAGGAGTTCTCTTTTGTTTGACCCTGAGCTCTAAGATGACATCAAATGGGTCATAATTCCATGTGAAACTCTAAGTGAAGTTCATTTGTTTCAAGAGGTTGTCTACCTCTTCTCCTACAGCTCTGCTATTGCATATGAAAGAACCAATTTGGGTATTGATTCTGAGTTGTTTCTTCTTGACCGATACAAAATGGATATCATGAGAGTTCACCATCTGCCTGATATATTCCAATGCGAAGATCATTACAGGGAGATATTTTGGCAGTCTGTATGGTGGCAATTCACATCCATACACTCTTATTTCAGTGTGGTTTTGGTACAGATACCAATCTCTTGTTTTGGATAGATCAGAGAGGTGAAGGATTCTTTGAACTTCTTCATTGATTCTTGGCTCTATTCTACTACTGAGCATGCAAACCAGTGGGTGACAAAATTGATCAATGAAATCCTTGAAGCTGAACTCAGTTGATTTTTTCCTCACTAGTGAGGTCCTTGAAGTCACTGATTCAGGGTTCTTCCTAGTCCAATTTATGAAGAGCACATGAAAATCTCTCTGACTGAAAACAAAACAAAAAAAAAAAAATAGGTACACCAACACTGAGGAATATCTGAACATTCCTTTTGTTGAAAATTTGAAACACTGATCATGTATATTGTTAGCCAAAAACTGACTGAAATCAAATTGGACTGTAGCTTTTTCTTCTATGGAAAAAATGGACAAAAAACCTAAGATAGGTTCATCCACCCGTTCATCTGAAAAGTATCCTAACAGGGAACAAAGGGTAGAAATAATTTGGTTTTCCCTGACAGAGAATATGGAATATGGATAGGGAGGGTTTTTCTTGGGAAACTGAGCATCTTCTGGCAGAAATTTTTTGAAAATTTGGGTTCTTTGGGGATATTATGGTGGAAACTTAATATATTATGAAATAGGAGAGAAAGAAAACTTGGGTGAAGATAT
This sequence comes from Picea mariana, assembly GCA_032191745.1. NCBI lineage: Eukaryota > Viridiplantae > Streptophyta > Pinopsida > Pinales > Pinaceae > Picea > Picea mariana. The sequence continues at coordinate 43,257 of JASDQU010011834.1, read as the reverse complement.
TGTTATATCATATCATTATTGTAAAAATGTTTTTCATGCAATTTGAAATGAGGAGAAAATTATAAAGTATATTAGACAAAAAAATGATAAGGCCAAGCAACGTGAAGATAGAAAGAAAAAAATCAAGTATTTAGAAAATTGAAGGTCATTAGGATTTCCTATAAAAGAAACATTTTCACTTTTGTAAAGGGTCCCTCTTTTGACATTGTAAGCTATCTTTATATATTGAATGGAGTGGCATGGTTATCTTGTGCTTCATATCCTTGTAAAGTTGTTGATGGTTGTGGACTATTTATGGTTGGTTGTGAGGATGAATGTTGTGTCTTGTGAATCTTGTGGAAAATGGGATTCCTCTTTATTTATATGTTCATGCTTGTTTATGATACACACTACTAACTTGTTGGATATAACTCTTGGGATACATAGGTTAACCTTAGTCCTCTAATAAGACTTGGATTATTTTGTAGATGGTAGATGTGGATTATTTAATGTATTATCTTGATGATTTGTTGATTATACTCTATCATTAGAGTGTTCCCTAGGTTTGATGCCAATAGTAGAGGTGGATTATTCCCCCTTCTCTTAGTAATTTCCTTTTGTTTCATGTCTAATATATTTTATTTCATCTACCCATGAATAAGGCTAGATAGGTTTATATAGTTTATATTAACACTAGATCAATTACATATTACACTTACATTCTTAGTTGCATTAAAATCATATAGAGTGGATAGTGGACAATGCCATAACTAATAAAGCATAAAGAACTACTAATCCCTAGTCTATGTCTATAGGGTTTTCCATTTCAATGGAGGAAGGTATAATTGGGCCCTTTCATTAGGTGAACCTATGATCTTGACCTAGGAAATTTTCTCACATCAACATTTTGGCACGAGGGTGGATGACAAGTTGGCTAACATGGAACCATTTATTTAATAAATGCATTAACTACTCATGTCTCCATTATATATTCTTGCATGGGATAATAATAATGCATTGAGAATTCCAATACCATTACATGACATTCTGAAAAAGTCAATAAAACTATTTCTAAAATTACCAAAATTTAATACTGAAGAGAAAGCCATTGCATTTGTACATATAAATTTGGCTTACTAAACAATCTTGAAGAATATGATAGATCTATATTATTGATATGTAAAATACCATGGATATTCCACTAGATAGTTCATAAAACAACATATCTAACAAAATATTGAAATCTTTGTTGTGAAGGTTAATTTCCTTTAGATCTCATATTCTTTAATTATTATTTTTTTGAGTAAAATGTATGAAATTGTTGAAATGCAAAAACTAGAGAATAGAAATAAATAATCACATACCATCCACAAATAAACACAAGATATAACATGGGAAACCCAATGCATGAGAAAACCCAGATAGAAGGTGACGTCACTCTGCTCTCTTTTCTTCAAATGCAAGTACAAAGAAAGAGGCACTCTCTATGGATTTTCCTTTAACATTGTGTCCTGTATGGTTGCTACATAATCTCTCCTCCTATATTATGGTAATAAAATATCAGTCCTAGGTTCTCTACTCAACTATGGAACACATACAATGCTAAAGAATGAAACCCCTTCTCCACCTAGCGTCCCGATATTTAACATCGCCCAATAGCCATCTAGGGGTATGGTTTTTACTTCCTAAACCCTCAATTGTGATCATATTTTTGATGTAGAATATTATTGAAAGTCCATACATGGCTATCCCATATGCACAAGTAATGGGGTATGACATGTCATGCACTCATAGCATGGTGGTCAACACAGTAGGTCAACTTGTGGGAGGCATAACTTTTGTGTACAATCTTTGATTGACACATTTTTGCACCGTTGGAAATATATCAATGTGTAGAATAACGTCATGAGGTATAGTTAGAGATAGGAAATGTTTTACCCCAAAAAATGTCATTTTATGTCTCAAAATGGCTCTGGAAGTTTTCAAACCCGAATTTTCCAAACTGAGACATACCATTGAAATGACCTTGCAAGTTGATTCCTCTATTTTTTCCACTTCGAAAGTATCAAGATATATTAAAAATAATATAATGATCCAATATAGATCGTACATCCCCATTTAGGGAGGATTTTTGTCCCCAAAATATTTACTGAATGAGGTGAGGAAATTTTTCCTCTATGTTTTGCCTAGAACCAGTTTTATTTTCCTAGAAGTTATTCTTTCAACCCAATCTTCCAAAGGTCATGCTGATAATGTCTTGTAGTAATGGACCGCTTCTACAATACTATTTCCTCTTCCAACTTTTCCTGAGCATATGGTGCTAAGTCCTCTATGGAAGGTAGGCCCTACTCATCCTCTTGGTCCAACATGGAAGGCTCATAGAGTTTGATATTCTCCACATTCACTACTGAGTAAATGTGCATGTATCAGGATAGACTAATTATGTAGGTTTTATCTCCCACCTTCTCCACTATATCAAAAGGTCCATACCACAAAGCCTTGATATTATTACTAGGACCTTGTAGTATTTCCTTGTTCAAATGTAACCAAAATCTATCTCCCAGTTTGAATGACTTCTTGTTTCTGTGTTGGTCATATTTGGCCTTGTATTTTCCTATGACTTCTTTAGCATCTCCTGTACTTGCAAATGGATTTTCCTAATCTTCTAAACAATTTTTTCTACTCTCAATGAATCTTCTATGAGGTCCTCCCTCACTCCTCCTTGTTGTCCCTATACAACATCCAAGGGTGAAGGTAGAAAATATCCAAAGCAAGTTTCAAAAGGTGACTTAACAATATAAGTGTGGACTACTCTATTATAAGAGTGTTGTATGTAGATCAAATTTTCATCCCAGTTTTTTAGATGATTTTGATTGTAACCCATCCAAAGCTACACCAAAGTCTCATTGACTACTTATTTCTTCCCATCTATCAGTGGATGGAATGTTGTAGATGTATTAGACTTAGTGTCCATCTTCTCCCACAATGTAGTCCAAAATGTACTAAGAAATCTAGTATATGTTAAACCATAGACAAAGCCCCATGCAAATCCCATGTTATGTATAAAAATACTTATTAATCCCTTATTGAATTATTACATTCCTTGTGTTATATTTGTATGTAGGCTATGAATCCCTTCATCACACCCTTTCATTATAATTGTAACCTTTGTCTCCTATATATATACCAAGGATAACTAGTCTTAGGATCATATTAGTTCAACTCATATTGTATTCTGAAGTATATATATTGTAAAATGATGTTTCCCCTTCGAAGTGGACTATAATTCATTAATTTCTTATCATTTTTAAGGCATTGGATCATAACATTTGGTATCAGAGCATTGATATTAGGGTTTTTTCTTCTCCAATCAAGTCATTTTAGAATTTTATCTATAAATTTTTTTTGGGGATGATTCATATAGTGAATATTGGAGGTTATTTATAATACATATCAAGGTACCTATGGTAAACATTTTAGTTTCTTGATCGTTACATTTTTAGAGATATACCCTGTGGAAGATAGGGTTGTTGACTAGTCCTATTACTAGTCTCAAACAAGTGTTTTGGGTAAAAGAATCGTATCTTCCTCAGAGAGGATCCAAATTTAGCCAGACCAATTGAATTTGAAATAGGTCAGTCTATAGTATGTCTGTTACAATTTTTAGAATAATATATAAAAAAAATTAGGTGTGTGGAATTCTATACAAGTTCTCTCTCTTGGAAAAGCCAAAAATCAGCATCGTTTGGGAAAGTTACCCTAACTTTCAATTAGAACATCCAATTTTGGTCAGACCTGTGGAATTGAAGAGAGGACATATCAAAGTTTTACATGCCCAAATTTCAGACTTATAAGGGCCAAAATTGTATAAATACATCAAAAGGAAGGTTGGCCAAGAGGATAGACTCCAATTTAAGGGTTTGAAAGGTACTTAACTTACAATTGTCATAAATTTTTATCGGAAGGTCTATTTTGATTCACAATTTGTGATAAAGAGGAAAAAGAGGTGTATTATTAGTTTTATTCTACATGGGTTCAAAAAATATGTCAATACCAATTAATCCTCCAAAAGTCTCATTTATAACTCATGAATAAAATGATGAAATACATAACAAGATGTCCAAATTGGAGGAACAAATCAATGGTTTGTCAATAAAAACTAATTATTTTGTAATCTCACGAGGAAAAATTCAAGAAATGGAAAGGAAGATAAATGAAATGGAAAATAAGATGGAAGAAAATAAGAATGACATGAAAAAGAAGATGGATGAAAATAAAGAAGAAATACAAAATTCCATGAAGGAAATTCAAAATTCCATGTCTTCCATGATCTTCCAAGCTCTATATGAGAGGCTTCCTAAAGGAGATATCGAAAAGAAAGGAACTCATGAAAATAAAGGTAGTATTCATGTTGAACAAACTACCAATAATAATAAATATCCAACTAGTGAATTTAACTCTAATAGTGGAGTATATTATGGTGGGGATCCTAAATTCAACTTTCCCAAGATTGAATTAAAGAAGTTTGATGGAAAAAGATCTTTAATTGGGTGAACCAAATGGAGCAATATTTTGAACTCCATAATATTATGGATGATAATAAAATTATTCACATAGCAACTTTGAACGTTGAGATAAAACCATATCAATGGTATCAATGGATAGTGAAAAGGAAGCCCCCTTTTTATCATTATACTTGGGGTCTATTTACAAGAGTGTTGTGGTAAATTTCCCCCTATGGACAGGTGGAAAATCCCTTGGATCAAGACCCCTCTTTGATCGAAGATAGAAGGGAAAAAATGGTGTACTACTTTCCCCCCCTAGACCTATTTCAACAATTATAATGAGAAGAGATGGATGGATGACTTACCTTTCTACGTCAGTTGTCCTCGCTGCTCCAACCTTTGATCTTGATTTCCAAGCTCCTAGGTGCAATAAAAGTCCTGCAAGGAACAAAAAGAAACAAATTTCTTCCACACAATATTGTTAAGCAGAAACAAATCTATCTATGATGAATTAAACAACAATAGACATGCATATAGTGAACACATAGGCACGATAGGAATAGGCCAAGTTATGTATTAATGGAAAGAAATTAACAATGAAGAACTTATAATCTCAATATTGATGTTGTAGTAGCTCCTCCAAGATCTCCTTTCCAGCCCCTTAAATGTCACAAAATCATAGGTATGATGCTCTAAGTTCTCTCCCACTTTTCACTCAAGCATGGCCTCCATTATATATGATTTGAGGCATCAAAACCATATGATAGTTTTGAGGAGAGGATGTGATCAAGTGAGGATTTGGTTGAACTAACAAGATTTCCTTTCCTTGAATAGAGTTAAGCTTGAACCAATCCCTTGACCAACTGAGATCTCTCAGAAAAAACCTCACAAATAAAGGCATGGTGGTTGGAACTACTTTATCACACCCTCATAAATGTGCACAGGGTGATGAAAAAGGGATTATCGCTCCCTAATACACTCCTGGAGGGCGATGATCATGGTTTTATCCCTCCTTGCATATGGGTAGGGAGGCGATGAAGCTCAACCAAGGCCAAAATATCAAGGAAAAAGGTAGTATTTCGACCTCCAATTGATAGGTTTCCCTTCAAACTTGTCTAGGGGTCATGACAAACACTTATTCATGGTGATGAAATTGCGACACTTAAGTACAACACTTAAGTTTGACACTTAGGTGCGACATTTGGTGTGCGACACTTAGGTGCATAATAGTTTTGACACTTCAGTTCAACATTTGGTAGTGTGATACTTAGGTGTGTAACATATGCCCCCTAATGTGTGAGGTCAAAAGAAAAGCTAATGGCTGAAACACTTTACAAAAATATGTATGTGAGGGTGCTGGAATAGAAGAGTCAAGCGGAAGCTGCAAAAAAACATCAAACAATATATACATATCATCCCCAAGGTAGGCATACCCATGCTTGAAATACACTGACTCAAAGCATGGTTTTAACCAATACACTGTGGATCCATGAAAAAATTCACTAAGGATATGGCCACCAAAGATACAATTTGGATCCATATCTCCATGACTCAATCAAGTTGTAGCCACAAAAGAATACACAGTGGAGATACGATGTGAAAAAACATAGACACAAACCAATACAAAGTGGATCTATGTGATAGTATATGTATCAGTAAGATTGTCAGCATGATGACCATACTAGAATCTTATAAGTACTCAAATAGTCTCCGTCGCAACTTGGGTGCTTGAGGAGTTCCTAGGGTCCTTGTGTCAATTCAGAAATGGTACGATTCTAGCCATGTGAATATATGTGATGATTTCAAGCATGGTAGAAACCACTTGATTATCGGTCATTGATGTATATCATTAACAAGTGCGAGGGAAATCACCAATGATGACAATGACTCCTCGAGTACTCTAGTACATTCCAGTGAATGTGAATAATTGAGCTGAAGTCAAACATTCATGGAATCATTTGATGAGACATCAATGATGTAAACCTACCATCATAAGAGGGGATACCTTCCATTGGGGTGTAAGACCCTTGTTTCCCCTTGTTTGTAAACATAACTATTATCATGACCAAAACTTTAGGCATACCTGCTATGTGATTAATGAAAGACAATGGACCTATTAGTAACATTTCCTGTCCTAGGCACAAGAGTATTCAGGTCTGCAAGTTGCACAAGAAGAACCC